>CM076578.1:1326175847-1326396246 GCA_034641835.2 Pinus albicaulis
AGATGTAGAAATTATAGATGAAGTATTTGATGATGGAAGGGAAGATAGTCAGCAAACTGGCACAGCAAGTGATAACATGACCCACCAATTTTTGTTCCCCAAGACCTTAACAACTGCATGCCAAAGCGAGCTGGGATATCAGCCACCACGATGTCCATTACTACACTTTTTGCTGGAATTTGGGCCAGATTGACCACTAAATCTTTAATCATCCCCAAGCATTTAACTCTTTTGGAATCAAATGAATATAGATCTTTATATGGACGTGTGATTTGTAGACCTAGTTGCTCCATGACTGACAAAGGCATAAGATTATGGGAAGCTCCAGAATCTAACATACAATTGTGTAACAGCAGGTCATGAATAACTAGAGACACATAGAAAGGAGTAGAGGGATCTATCTCCTCGACATGTGGGCCAAAAACTACCATGGGTCTTTCTTCTTGAAGATTAAGATTGTTTGGAACTATTGGTGCTTCAGGAGGGAGTAGTAAACAAGTAACTTGAGATTGATATGCGGGTTGTTTTAACAGTTCATTCAAAGGGACTGGGATTTTGACTTTCTCAAGTTCTTTTTGCAAATTGAAAGCAGGAGGGGGCTTTTCTATTACAACTTCTTTTGACTCTTTATTTTCAGCTGAGGGTTTCACTTCTTTTGATACAGACTCAACATTAGGAGGGGTGACTACTTTTGAAGAAGAAGGAATTTGATCATCAGACGACAAAGGTTTCTTTAGAGGACTCTTACCTTTTTCTGTGACTTTTTTGATTGTTGATTCTTTTTGAGCGGGTTCTTCCTTTTGAAGTGGTTTCTCTTCTTCATCTTGAGTCCGAGTCCTCTTCCTTGAAGATCTGAGATCATATTTTCTGTTAAAATGTGCTTGCATGAAATCATTAAACTTCTTGCAATAATGATCGATCTCTGCTTCTTCTTCTTCTTGCAAAGGGCATTCTATTTCATCATTATTTGAAAAAGAGAGGTTTGCATATTGCAGTTCATAGGAAACATCATCAGTGGAGTCATCTACTGGGCCTTCCGAGTACAATGGGTGTGGAACCTGATCCTGCTGCTCCTTTGCTTCCCTTGGCAATATTTGCAGGGGTGGTTTTCTATACTGAGGATTGTAAGCCCTGTTTGGAGCATTCTGAAAGTTCTTGGAAGCTGAGTTCATGGTCTCCAGTTCAAGCTTGACCAGTTTATTAGAAATATTCTTAATAATTTTGCTCATTTCTTCAATTTTATCTGAATCCTTGTCCTGATTTGAAGTAGATACTTCCTCTTTACCCCTTCTTCTGGTGTCTTGTTCAACTTTCACTTTTAATTTTCCAGTGGAGGCAAAATTTGCTTCCAACTCAAGAGCATCTGACTGAGCATCATCTAGGGTGGCAGGCTTTCTTTCTCTGAGAGAGAAACCAAAATCTGAGTCAAAGGCTGCTATAAAAACAAATTTGGCAGCATTCTGATGAGGCTTCATATCTGCAGGGAGATTTAGATATAACTTATTAAATCTCTTGATAAATTCTGACACCCCTTCATTATGTTTCTTCTTGAGTGTATTGAACTCAGTAAGACACTGTCCATGATCTTTCTTTTCTCCCCATTTCCTGAGAAAGGTATTTTCCATATCGTCCCAAGTGGTTACGGAACGGTTTCCTAATGTTTTGAACCATTTTCTGGCTTCACCATCCAGAGATTGAACAAACAATCTTAAGACTACATCCAAATGTTCTACATTAAAGTTCTTGGCAAAAGAGCAAAAAGTCTCAAGATGTTTCTGAGCATCAATTTCATTTTCCCCAGTGAATCTGGGCAATATCTTTAAATAATCCTGGGGCATATCATTTAACACTTGAGGCAGTGCTAGGGGAGCATATTTGTTCAACAAAAAGGCTGGGATGTTAGCCATTGGAGGAGGTGGGGGTTGTGCAACAGTCTGGTGTACAAATGGAGGAAGAGGCGGAGGTGGAGTATGAATAACAACAGGAGTATACTGTACAGAAGCCTGAGGTGTAGATGGAAACAATTCACGATTAACAGGGGCTACTTCTGTAACTTCTTTAACTTCCTCAGCCTCAGGGGTAGGATGAAAGTTCTCTTTAGTTCTAGCACTTCCCCGGGGTGGGCTATCTGAGTAATATTCAGGATTTTCCTCAGTGGAGTCAAGATTTTCTACTTGGATTTCTTGAGAAGAAGAGGATGGATAATCTTCTACAGAATATTCAGGGATCTCAGCACGGACTGATTTCTTTTCTTTCCAACTTCTTCTATGTATAATCTTCTCAGGGTCAGACACTGAAGGTGTCTTTGACTGTGATGTATCTGACCTCAGGTGTGGCTTACGGGGAGCCAGGACTACAAATAGATTTATCAAATAAACAACAGTGGAGTCGCCAAGGTGAGAGATATGCAACTCTTCAACTCTCTGTGCTCACCTGATTAGAGAGTGAATATGATTTGTCGAGGCCCAGGGATAATGATTTTCTTAAATTCGATCCCCGGCAACGGCGCCAGAAAGATGTTGTTGACAGATGTTGTCGCTCCTAGAGACAGCCTAGAGTTGCCATAGACCAGTGCCTAGGACATATTATCATAGCAAGGAGCATATAATGAAACTTGGGTGTCAATCCAAAGGCTCTCTTGCTATCTCTTGTAAACAAGGAAATTGATTTAAATGGGACCAGAACTTACAGAAAATGCCACAGGGAAAGTAATGTTGCAGAGACAAGATGCAAAACTCTAACATAAAAGCATCAGACAGTTAAGAGACAATTTACTGTAAAGAGGGCCGATTCAAGTTATATGCCACAGAAATCAGATATCAGAAGGTGTATGCGGTGAAAGAAATATAAGGAGATATTAGTTGTCTTTGGTTTGATACCCAGATACACAATAGAGCCATATACGGGCTTATCAATCTAAGAATCCATACATGACAATGGCGTTTTAAAAGTACCCTCCCAAAGCAACTAATATAGCAGAAAGATGGATGAAATGAACATGAAACAATATATCATGCCTGAGCCATATTTAAAGCGCTTGACTGATCCAAGTATGGGCATCAACTAGGATGAATCCTTACCTAAAATCAGTGAGCCACTCGCATTCCAGTACATGATACAAGAAGATATATGAAATGAAAGGTTGTATTAATCACATAAGAGAAGGTTACATACTATGAAATACCAAAGACCAGAATCCTCATTACAGATGGAACTCCTCCTCACTGAGACCCTACGGGCTCTGAGCCTTCATACAAAAGCTTTACAAAATGTATACAAAAATTCCTTTCACTGCACAATTCTCTGATAAAAATCTGGAACCCCTACAATGTCTTTTTCCTGAGTTTTTATAGGAGAAGGAGGAGAAGAACCTAATAGAAGGAGTCGATGAACATTTAATTAACTCATTAAACCTAAATGGTGAGAGGGTGCCCGCCCACACTGTTTGATGGCGATAAACTGCTGTAGGTACTCTACTGCTTCTCTATGAAATAAATGTTGTTGGTGCAAATTTCTCCAGGGATAAGACATGAGGAATAAAATATGTAACGTTCTGTACCTCCCTGAGAGAAAAATCTATTGAAGTTGAACCTGGAGGATATGATTTTTATGTATTTGTACTCTTTGCCTTCTGAATGCTAGATGGTTTATTTAAAATCTTAGGCATCGGGCGCCAAATTCCTTGATTTCCAACTGATACCTTTCGCTGCGACATTAATGTCTCTTATCTGTAGAAATATACCCTTCGAATTTTTTTTAGGAGTTTGACAAATTTCCATTCTGTTTTATTTAATGAAGGCCATGTCTCAGCAGCTACCCAGGACTTTTCTTCATAAATTCCGCCTCTGCAAGCCGATCCTTAGATGCATCTTCGATTTCTGCAATGGAGGCGGAGATTAAAGGCGATTCCTCATCATTTCAACCTGCAAAACCCACAAATATGTTAAGAAAAACAGTGTACGGGAAAGTGGATGTAGTGGAGATGGTGGGGGTGACAGAGCGACGTAGCGGAATGGTGGAAGCACGAAGGGTGACGATGAATATATATATATATATATATATATATATATATATATATATATATATATATATATATATATATATAGTGGGGTGAAAATTAACGGACGAGGCGGAGATACATAATATAAACACTGGAACATGACACGTAAACGGGGTATATAGATGGTGGAGGCGAACGCAAATGACACGTGGGATGATGACAGGGATGTACGAAAGACTGGTAATAGGATGACGTGGGTGCGGACTTGGTTGATTAGCGGAACCCGTGAATGATTCTAGGCCAAATGATTTCAGAGCGATATCAACAGTTAGGAATGCACTGTACAGCGACGGAATGGTGGACCCAGAACACTGTAGACCTATATTAACACCCGTGCAATTTCATCGAGCGACCGCCGTTGGATTGAGCTCTTCAGATCAGACGGCCAGCGTTAATATCGCTGCAAGACTTTGACTGAGGGATAACGCGCGATGGGCAGTGGTATTGCCGTCGTACACCAGGACGCGTGGCTTGAGATGAATGACATCGCTGCATTTCGCGGAATACCGCCTGCCCTGGATAAGCAGTGCGATGGATACCATGGTTTTCTGAATGGTTTTAGCGAGGCGGGGACCACGGGAGCGAAGGGATATGGTGCGTTGATCAGTTTTTAATCGAACGGCTCCAAGCGCACCCGATAGGCGTATATGAAAAGCACTTTTGAGTTTAGCACATGGTTTAGTGCTCAAGTCGTGCGGGGCATAAAATAAAGGGCTTGAGACCGAAAGGGGGCTAGGCCCAATGTATTCTCAAATATGGGTCATGGCCTTTGAAAGAGTAATTTAGAGCGGAAGGAAGAGTAAGGTTAGGCAGATAAGGAGCGTTGCAAGACGGGGCGGGGAAGGATTTGAGTATTCGGATCAGATTGCCCACTAGAATTTTGACAGAGGATTAATTGTGATCAACACAATGCCAGGTGGCGGAAATTGGTAAGCGATACTCAGAGGAATGTTCCATCCATGGGTAAAAAGGGTGTCAAGTCACAATATCTAATTTCATGCAATGGTTAACTTGTACAGATAGTCAAGGTCAAAATTTGGCTTAAACATCGAGTCCAAATGAAGTCGGCTAAAGGCCAGGATAAAGAAGTAGCCAATATGCAATGCAGTAATAAAACTCAACAACACCAGGGAGCCTCTAGGGTAATAGCCAGAAAAATGATAATGAGGAAGAAGAAGAATGAAGCTTCAACACATAAGTCATGGTAGGACTAAAGAGGACTCCCGAGCCTACATAAAACGCAGCATGGGCAACAAGTGATAGCGAGGAACTAACTAGGAAGCCCATGTAAGGGAAGGCTCTACCACCAAGTCATGATTAAATAATCGGCGAGTGAAATGGGTAAAATACTCATGAACTGATGGGATCGACCCTATGGCAAGTGATCAGAATGGAGGCTAGTATGCAAAATGCAACGGAAAGTGGATTCCCTAACCTATATGCCAGTGAAGATCATATACCTGCCATGACGGGTCAGTAGTCATGGATCAAAAACTGGAAAAAATCTCGAGTTCATCAAAATGTACCTGAAAATATACCAATCTGGGCACTTCCAAGCATTCGGGTTATGCAGCTTAAGATAGATTGAAAAAATAAGCATAACAAATTTTTGCAAAAATTCTCAACTTTTTGGGCATAAATAGACAAGTTACCTCACATTTGGTTCATTGTGACTTGCTGAATTGGGAAAAAGAGCTCTGGAGAAAAAGCCTCTTTCGTCAAAATAGGAGCAATCGACCGTCAAACTTCGCCGAATTTGTTAGGTAAGCTCTTAAACCATCCTTGTTATCAACTTTGTCCATTCATAAGTTTAAAATTGTGAATTTTCACCGTAGAATTATTTATTTTAAATTACGGGTTTGCGCATACGCGGGTTTATATTGACCAAGCCGCGTATATACGCGACTGTGTATAAAGAAAGTCGCGTATGCGCAACCCGCTTTGAAAAAATGTGATCCTAACGGACAAATTATTGAATTTTTGCAGGATGACTATATATTTTTTAAGATTTGAACATGATCGGGCATAAGCCCAAATTTTGTATGACTTATGGATCCAAATTGTTGTATAGTTTTTGAACACTCTGATGATATATATACAGCGATTTTTGATGTGATGTAACAAATGTATACAAATGTATGATGTTTTCGATGATTGAATTTTATTGTACGAAATGATTAATATGCCAATCAATTGCTTGACTAGCTAATGAGTCTTCCATCCAATTGTCAACTTGAGGAATATGAATGAAAGTTAAAAATTGAAATGACCTTTGTAACAAACGTACCCTCAAGAACAACCGGAGTAAAAATGGATTCAACCCATATACCGTTCAACCCATAAATCATCAATGAGTTCAAGAAACTACCAACTAATCAACACCAAAGATATTGCTCCAGGAGAAGATAAATAACGTGCAGCAGATTTCATTATTATTTGGAAGGTGACCAACGCAAGCAATGTATTTTTTCGATACACTAAATGAAATTTAATTGATGGATGATGAAGCACCCAAGCCGCGGAAGCCAAGTTCCAGGTGTGTCTACTAGCACCATCGGCGAAACCAAAATGACTCATAACATCCGACACAACCTACCAAAGCAGATAAAAAACATCACCATCCCATCAAAGATCGAAAAACCAGATATGTACAAATCAAAAACTACTATATACAAAAGCAAAATGCCAGGCCGAAGCCTAGGCATAATACTTTTTCAAATAGAGCCCATTTCTAGGCTCCGGCAACTCATTCCCTTCAAAATCAACCAAGGTATATGCTCCTTTTTTAAGGAATTTTTTAATGATAAAGGGGCCATACCACATAGACTTAAACTTTCCTGCCCCCAGGGCATCTTTTTCTTGGGCATAGACCAAAACAAGGTCACCTTCTGAAAAAACCCTAGGCTTGACCACTTTATCGTACTGAACTTTAACTCGGTTTTTATGTGCTTCATTCATCGTGGCGGCATCCCGACGCTGCTCATTGAGATTTTCCAGATGAAGGAGATGTTCTTCAAGACTAGAAGTGTTAGGAAGAAGTTCAACATCTAACTTAAGAGAGGGAATCTCACATTCAATGGGAAATACGGATTCCAACCCGTAAACTAGCTGAAACGGAGTAAATCCAATTGCAGTTTTCACTGACGTCCTGTATGCCCAAAGCGCAGGATATAGCATGATATTCCAGTTGGATCGAGCTTTATTAATTGTCCTTTGAAGAATTTTCTTCAAGGATTTATTCACAGCTTCCACTTGCCCATTGGCCTGAGGATAATACGGAGATGAATGCTCCTACCGGAAACCTAATTTTAGAGCCAACTCAGCCATCATGCTATTCTGAAAATGACTGCCATGTTCAGTGACAATCTCTCTAGGAATACCAAAATGAGCAATAACCTGGTTGAAAAGAAAAAGAGCTGCAGTCTCACCATCATTCCCAAAGTAGGCATAGCCTCGACCCACTTCGTAAAGTAGTCTACTGCTACAATAATGTACTTGTGACCTTTAGCCGAAGGCGGGTTACAAGTAGTATAATCAATACCCCACTTTGTAAAGGGACTGACAGTAATGACTGGAAAAAGCGGAGCTGGATGAGTGCGCATTTTTCGAGTATAGACTTGACACAGATGACAATTTTTGACCGACTCCACACAATATTTGAAAATCGAAGGCCAAAATTACCCAGCACGCAAGATCTTTTGGGCTGTAGCAAGCTCAGATAAATGACCACCACAAGCTCCATTGTGGCAATCATTCAGCACAGCCTCATCTTCTTCGAGAGTTAAGAAACGTCTCAGGATTGAATCAACCCCTCGACGGTATAAAGCATCACCAATGATCAAGTAATTCTTAGCCAAGTGACGCAACTTACGACGCTCATCTTTCGAAAAAGTAGAGGGAAACTTTGCAGTCTGAAGATACACAATGATATCTCCATACCAAGGATCCTGTGGAGAGATAAGAAACAAATGTTCATCCGGAAAGGATTCATCATAGACCATCTCATCTCCACAGGGCAACTCAGAAATCAATTCTGCGAAAACTAATGATTTCTTGGACTTGGCAGACATAAACTCAAGATCAAATTCCCGCAAAATCACAATCCATCTATTGTATTTTCCCCCAATCACCCGCCTACTAAGAACAAATTGAAATGGATTGGTGGCTGCCAAAACATAAGTTTTTCATAGAAGAATGTAATGTCTGAGTCGCTGCATAGCATGAACAGCTGCTAAACCCAGCTTTTCTATTGGAGTATACTGAATTTCAGGTCCTACCAAGCCTCGACTAAGATAGTATATAACATGCTCTACAAGAGCATCATCCTCCTGAACCAGAACCATACCAATGGTAGATTCTGCTGCTGCAAGATACAAAAGAAAATCCCTGCTATAATCAGGTGGACTCAATAAAGGAGCAGAGGTCAACGCTTTTTTCAAAGCATCGAATGAGCGCTGAGCGAAGTCATCCCAAAAAAATGGAACTCCCTTTTTCAACAATCTCATAAATCCTTTGGTAACTTCAGCATAATTTACGATAAACCTCCGAAGAAAATTAGCTTTTCCTTGTGGACTTTGAAGTTGACGAATAGACGACGGGGGAGGCAACCGAAGTATTGCCTCAACCTTGAAGGGATCTACTCTAATCCCTTCCCTAGACACAATAAATCCCAATAACAGACCGGATGTGACCACGAAAACACACTTGTTCAGATTCAACCTAATTTTGTAGAAACGACATCGTTCAAATACTTGACGGAGGTGAGCAGGATGATCCATTCTCTTTCGAGAATGAGCAGCTAAATAATCCAAATACGCCTCAATAATATGTTTGATGTCGTGGAAGGCATATGACATGGCCCGCTGAAAGGTAGCCCCAACATTTTTAAGACCAAAAGGCATCTTCTTGTAAGAAAACGTACCCCAGGACAAATAAAGGGAGTCTTATGCTGATCTTCAGGACGGATAGTAATCTGATTATATCCGGAGAAACCGTCCATGAAGGAGAAAATCTCATTACTGGCACACTCATCAATGATTTGATCTATAAATGGTGTTGGGTAATTATCTTTAGGACATGCTTTATTAAGGTCTCTGAAATCGATGCAAACTTGAATTTTTCCTTGTTTTTTATCTACAAGAACAGGGTTTGAAACCCATTCAGTCAAAGGAACAGGGAAAATGAATCCCGCCTTGAGCAGCTTCTCCACCTCGGCTTTGATAGCTGCAGCCTTCCTAGGATTGACCGGACGAAGTTTTTGCCTCACAAGCTTAGCATTTTTATAAGTCTTTATCTCATGCTGGACAATAGATGGATCTATACCAGGAATTTCCTCATAAGACCAAGCGAACACATCCCTATACTCTCTAAAGAGATCGATGTAAATCCGAATCTCTTCAGGGGAACATTCAACTCCGATGAAGACATTCTCTATAACATTGGGATCCCTGGAAATGTTCACCGGGATAGTTGAAGAAATCACAGCCATGTTCCCTTCAGCATGTACCTGTGTTGGTGCTAAAGGGGTCAGGACTGGGCAAACAGGACCAGGAGACACAGGACTTGGAAAACTTGATTCAACTTTGCTCAAATTAGGTAAAAAGCAAGACCGATGATGCAAATCATCCCACGGTATATCTATACCAGTCATAGCTTCCAGGATGGCCTCTTCAGATGGAAGAGTGGTATCAAGGAAATCCTAGGCAGAAGAAGAACTAAGTGTCCAAGCCGGAGCCACATCTCCATCCAACTCTTCCGGTGAAGGAGGAGCTGGAATGGATTCTGCAGAGTCAACAATAGATTGATAAGCAATCTCAGCTGCAGACATCGGAAATGCCATTCCACCCACTTGACCTTCCGTTAATGTGGCTGTAGGGGAAGGTAAGGTCCAAGGGTCCGAAAAATAATGAGTTCTGAAGAAATCTCTTCAAAGAGGAGCCCTGGAGGATGAAATTGCATTTATCTGAACCGTAGAAGGTGGAATATCGAAAGTACCCATCAAAGAAGAATACATTCCAACCCCTAAATTCTCAACAGGCGACTTGGTATTATCCAACTTTGGAATAGTTGAGTCAGTAGATGCATTCGGGTCCACAGGAGGACAGTCCAGTTGATCCACCGTAACAATCCTCCCTTCGTGAGGGAAAAAAATAATCCGAAATAATGAAGATGCAATGGCATCCATCTCATAAATCCAGTTTCGCCCCAACAGAAGGTTGTAGTCCAAGCTTGCATCAACTATCTCAACATCTATATTTACAGTTTTGCCCCCAACACAGATGGGCAAAGCTGGGACAATACCATGCGGTCTGTGAGAATGACCATCAAACGCAGTCAGAAGAGTAGCAGATGGAACAGCTGCGGGAGATCCAATTCCCTTCCAACATGTGAGAGACATCACACATGTGGAAGCACCCTCATCCACGATCGTCCAGAAAATATTGCATTTCCGGTACGATGATTTAATATTAAAAGCCATATGATGGGGGAGTCTCTTTTTAAAATTAGTCATATTGAATGTAATCATAAGAGAGTTCTTTGGATCGACAACCCCAAGAGCAGTGAGCAAAGCACTGCACTGAGCCGAACAAGACTGGAGCACCTCAAGAGCTGACATGGCACAAGGACTCTGCACCAGATCTTCCACAATAGAGTAGTTCTGGGCAGCCCTGGCATTTGGATTAATCGTCGTACACTTAGTAGATTCTTTGGGCATCCGAGGTATAGGCTCGACAATAGGCTTCGTGATGTGAAGCGGCTCGGTAGCATCAGGAGCACCCTTGGCTTTCGAAGACTCATCTTCGCCATAATCACGGGATCTCGTAGCGACATCCACGTGAGCACTCATCATGTATATGTTTGATGGAATTTCCCCTTCCTGGGTGCCCCCAAAGGAAGCCCCAGTATTTTGATTCGCGCCAACAACTAGCTGTTGCCCTTGGGGAAAAGGGTTTGTCAACATAGCCTGGGAACTGGAAGAACCCTGCTGAGCTAACAAGCGCTGCGCATCCTGAATTTTAGCGCAAAGGTGAGTAAGGTGGTCTCCAGCACATAACTTGCATGGAAACTTCACTTTCCTTTTATCCTTTGGACCCTCACCAACATGCTCGTTGGTTTTATTTGCATTACTCTTCCCATTCTTTCCTTTTTCCTATTACGTCCTTTCTTCTTCCCTTCAGATTGTTGATTTTCTTTAGGGTGAGAAGTCTGAACGGCATTCACCGACAAAGACTGAGAAGGCGATGATTCAGCAGGCACAGCCTGACCAGAAGGAGAAGATTTTAAAGACAACTACTGCAATTGATTAAGCAGGTTAGCTGCACCACTATTGATCGACCCAATAATTCCATCACCATGAGGACCAGGTTTAGTCTTGGATAAGTCCAATTTGGAGCGAGGAGCATTATGCAAATATTTATGAAGGACCCCAGACTGAGAATATATCAATTCAAGCTGCTGGGCCCTAAAAATGGCCTACTCCTCGGAAAATACCTCGGACAGGGATACATCCTTAGAAATATCTGACTGCAGAGATTTCAGAAACCATTCCAAAAGTAATTCTCCTGGAATATGAGCTTTAATAAGCCTCTTCCTTCTCCGCCATTCCTGAATATGGTCAGAAATGTGGGTTGCGTCGTCCTGCTTAAAATTAGCTATGAGTTCAGTCCCGGCATCATAACGGACAAGCAACTGAAAATGATTTAGAAATTTCGTAGCCAGATCTCCAAACGTAGAAAAACTGCCCCCAGTTAACTCAATATACCACTTGGCAGCGTTTCCAATTAAGGTGCGTTGAAACAATCTTAACCTAATCGAGTCGTCGATCAGGGAGTTAGAAGAACACCATAAATGGAAGGTGGTGATGTGGTCATCCGGGTCCTCTCCATTCTTGCCTTCAAACTTTGGAATGTCTGAAGGTAGTTTGGTGGGAACCGGAGGCCACCCCGGACTATATCGGATCGGATCATTTGTCAATTTCGATAGATCTGGCAAGTTTGACGTTGCCAGAAAAGGTAAACGAGGCGAAGCTTGAGGATTCCATCCTTGATGGGATGAATTCCCTACATTCTGAAAAGAATACCCTGTATTTGATGAGGCACCAGGTTGCCAAAAAGAACTCGTAGAAAAAGTTGGGCCAAATGACCCAATATTTGGAGAAGGACCCCCTCCCAATGTAGAGTTACCAAATACCGGACCAGTTTCACCTCCCCCCGTGAAGTAATGAATGAAGAGGAAAGCCCCTGATAAGGGTTCCATGCATTAGAAAGAGGGGAAAAATTCTGATAAGCACTCGACGAAGGGAAAGAATCATTCCCTTGGTGACCAGCGTAAAACTGATTCCCTGCCCCCGCTGTAGTAAATACAGGGTTCCAACCTGTAAAAGTAGTCAAACTCTGACCTCCAGACCAAGGGTTAAAACTCTGAGTCTGAGAAGTAAACATAAAAGACCCTAAAGAAGGATTTGAACTAGAAATATTCCCTTTTCCAAAGGGGAACCCCTGAAAAGAAGCTGACCCACTGGCCATGCAGGACATGGGTGTAGATGCAGTTGCAGCAGCGGAAAGGAAAAAGAAGGAATCCCACTAGTGGGCATTCCAAAACAAAAGGGACCAGATTGAGAAGCATGTGCTTGGGTGAAACCAGAGCCAAACACAGTAGTACTAGAAGCAATCGAAGATATAGCAATAGTGCCTCCTCCTTCAACTGAAGCAGGAGTCTGAATGTCTGCAGCACTCACAGCAGAAGCCGCGTTCCCAGTCGTGGCCATCGAAAGGTATGAATAATATGGAGGATCTTCTGGTCTTTCAGACTCAGGTCCGATGTACTCAACAACGAACGGATAATCAGGAGGAAGAGGAGATGGAAGTGACTGAGGAGACTTAGGTAATTCCTCTACTTCTATTCCTAACTCTCCCGGAAATAAGACTCTCGAGGTGAGCGGAACGCTCCTCTCGGAACCAACACCAGAGCTAACTACAAAACCTTTAATCCCTTGTGGAGGATCACTCTCCACTGCGTCAGACGCCACAGGGTGATATTCACCTGCTATGTTACTCCTACACCTTCTTGAAGAAGGCTCTGTACTCTCGAAAGATAACCCCTGGATTCTCCTCGATCGACGAGGCGCTTGATCAGCCACTTTAACAAATTTTAATTAGACTCAAAAAAGTATAAAGCTAGGCAAGCTAGGAGCAAATAGCACTCACTACAAAAAAAATCCCTGAGATATAACTAAGCAAACAGCCTTCAGGTATTTCTGCTCCGGGTGATTAGGACCGGACACCAAAATACAAGAAAGCGAAGAATAAGACCTCCTGAAAGTAGTCTGGGATAATTACGGCCCAGGCCTACTAGCGAAGGTAACAGAAATAGTTACGTCGACCTCCTAACAATAGCCTTTCCCGGCACAAGTACCCAAGCTTCGCAAGGGCACCCCCCAGAAGTACTGCTGGAAGTGATACGACGTCTGCCTCAGGTACCACGCGTATTCCCCCCCGCAGTCACCTGTGTGGAACCTAGGAATGGAAACTATGGGCACCAATCCATGTCAGAAGCCAGGCGGAATGGTCTTGAGGCAAGATCCAACAAATCAGAGAGGGGGTATCTCTCTTCTCAGCCTTCACTTCCCCTCGTGCTTGACTCTTTGGAGGAGAGCTTTCCCGGTCCACCTAACGGAGTTGGATTTCGCTCAATTAATAAACTTCTATGTTTTATTTTGAGCGGCCTTGGAGATTTAAATCTCCACTCACCTAATCCAAGGCCCTACAACCTAGCTAGTTGGTGTATGACACTTAATAAAAAACTTGCTAGTTGTTTTTAAATTATAGCGCTTATTTTAATTGGCTGTTATATTAGGTCAATGGGATATGGAAATGAAACTTGTGGTGTTTTAAGACGAAGAAAAGAAATTAATGAAAACCAAACTACATGCAAATGCAGTAATTGCCTTTCGATGAAGAGAAATTTCTACACAGGTTCTACGAGAAATTTTTATTTTTATTTTTATTTATTTATTTATTTATTTATTTTTATTTTTATTTATTTTTTATTTTATTTTATTTTATTTTATTTTATTTTTTATTTTTTATTTTTTATTTTTTTATTTTTTTTTCAGATAACAAACTTCACACTCGCAAAAACTATGAAAAATACTAAATGCTTAAGTGCACCTGATGCAAATAACTAAGAGCATGCAAATTCTAAGATGCAAAATCTACTAAAGCAAAGAGAAATTTCCCAAAGATCCTTCAGTTTTATCTCTTTTTGGTTGTCCACCAAACTAGTTCCCAAAATCAGAAACTCTCAGTATAAAGACACTAAAATATGCTTGAAACAAGAGGAAGAAACCAATGACAATTCCTTTCCTAAATCAAGTCAAAAACCAAAGGCAAGAAATCTCAACAAAGCTTCAAAAGATGTAACGAAACGAAAACAAAAATGCAAAACAAAAGCAAATAACAAAACAAAATGTTTTTTGAGCTTTTGAATTTTATAAAAAGAAGAGCTCGAAGGGACCAAGAAAACTATCAAATCCCAAGCCAAACAACTCTGAATTTCAAGCAAAAACTCCAAAAAATGCTCCAAATCTTATAAGGCTACTTAGCAGCAAGATTTATATGAGCAAAAGAAGACAATAAACTCAGTAACTCAGCCCAGAAGAATAGTACAACCTTGCAGCAAACAAAAACTTCAAAGAACCAAGAAAGACTCTTCAAAAATTGCAACAAGACTTAGTCAAATGAACTCAAGAAAACTAACCAAAAGTAGGCAAAAATCGAAGCGCAAAGTAAGACACAAAGCTTGGAAAGAGTATATGAGCAGAAGCTCTCTGTCCTGATGAAGCAGAACAGCCAAGAATCCCCAGGAAGAGATCTTGGTACTCGACCCAGAAATGCAAGCACTAAAAACAAGATTCGCCAGATAAGTCAGTCTTCAACCAATCAAGAGAGAAAAAAGACCAATTACCACTTTCAACACAATCCAAAGGCTATAAAGACACTGCAGGAACAGGTCTCCACAGGTAGACAAGACCAAAAGGTCAAGAAATCAAAAATTTCAAAATTTGCCGAGGCATACGCAACTTGATAGTTTTAAAACAAGTGTGCATACACGACTATGTCAAAGGAAACCCGTGTATACGCGCCTGTGTATAGAAAAACTCGTTTATATAAAGGTAAATAATGAAAAATAAAAAGATTAAGCCTGGATAAAGAACCAGGTCTTCAGTCTGACTGAGAAAAAGTTAACTGGACTGGAAATAATAGTTAAAACTGTTGGAAACCTTTCAAACAACTGAAACCACCCAACAGGGGAATCACAAGAATGCGATCCCCAGTGGAGTCACCAGTTCTGTTTCAGGAAATAACTCCCTAGAGGTTTGTTGGGTCAAAACCTCCACAGATCAGGGCATGCTACTCAAGAAGGACTCACACAACCACACTTGTATGCTAAAAACTAGATAACATCGATAGTAGAACTCACCCGTAATCTTACTTTTGATGTAGATCCCGCGGGGTCCAAACCCCTAGCAACCCTTCTTCCTTCTCAACCTGAAAACCAAGAAGAAACGTGCACGGAAATCTAGTTGTACAGCATATATTTATCCTAAATGTCAGTGAGATCCATGTGAAACATCATATAAATAATAATAAATGCTTAAATAATAATCTTTTTACATATGCAAGTAGATATTAACACGTGAATTCAGGAACAAGATGGTTCTTCTTCATTACGAACAGCATGTACAGTAGTAAAAAGTGGAGAGATCACCTGAATCCTTTCACGATCTTCGAACAGACCGTCATCCGAATCTGTCCCGCCCTTGCCTCGCTAAGATACTTTCAAGACTTGTGCACACGAGATGACATATAAACTGATGAACATCTCAGGAAACAAGGGTTTCCTGTAAAAATATGGGAAAGTGCAGGAGGCACGGGAAATCAGACTTGAATTGGGATTCCAACAGAGTATAATGTCTATAAATTTCTCTCTCCCTTAGGCCATACACACGAGGGGCTTTTATACTCCATCAAAGTAGTTTCAATCAGTTGGAAACAGTTGGCCACGTGCTGGGGTGGTTGAACTACTAGAGTAACCATCAACCCAGCCCGAAAATAGGGAATTTTTATATATTTTTTAATGATTTTAATGGCATACGCGGGAAAGTGTGTATGGACTTGCGTATACACGCGGAAAAGTCTAGGCATACCCGCGTATGGGATTTTTAACACTGTTTTTTATGAATTTTGTTCAAGTCTGTGGGAATGGGTGCCCAAGGCCAAAGAGACAATCATGAATCACATAAGGGTGAAAAATGATGCTATCACAGTTTGTAAACTGTCGCAATTCCGACGCAATGTGGTCCGACATTTTGGACGTCGCTCTTCCGACGTTTGTAAACTGTCGCAATTCCGACGAAATGTGGTCCGGCGTTTTGAATGTCGCTCTTCCGACATTTGTAAACTGTCACAATTCCGACAAAATGTGGTCCGACATTTTTATGCTGTCGCTCTTCTGACGTTTTTAAGCTATCACAATTCTGACGCTTACAAGGCGTCGGTATACCGACGACAGGTTCAATTTAAAAAAAAAAAAAATGAAACGTAAAACATGACAGTAAATCTCGAATATTTGTTATGAATTGTGGGCGTTCCAATGACCGTGAAATATTAATATAATAAACCAACCTGCAGCGCTTCTACTATAAATAATCATTTTTTTTTTTCACAAGAGAAAAAACGTTGTTTTGAATATATTATATGAAGTAAAATAGTCCATGAAGTCATTACATTTTCACATCTGAAGATTGGAACCCAAATATCCATCCAGAAAAGTGGAAGTCCCGCCGCAAAAAATGATAGAAAAATACCCCATGTCACATACAGGGACATGATATAAAACCCAGTAACGGTCCACATGGAGATTATCGACAATCTGAGAAAGCATCCAAATATGCCCGAGGCATCTATAAGAAAGTGAAATAGCAGTATGTAGAATAGTAAAGCAACAGATAGAGTACCGGCGTCCATTGTTCCAAATACAAATTAAAGTACCCAAAATCCTTGAACAGAGAAAAACGCTAATCATGTGAGGAGTGTGATATGTCCAAAATATAAAAAGACCATCAGACCATATCAATAAACCAGCAACATAGACCAGCATCGCTAGTTTTGAAGGCAGAGTGATAAACATTAATCATTTTTTTTTCCACAAGAGAAAAAACGATGTTTTGAATATATTATATGAAGTAAAACAGTCCATGAAATCATTACATTTTCACATCTGAAGATTGGAACCCAAATATACATCTAGAAAAGTGGAAGTCCCACCCCAGACAGTGATAGAAAAATACCCCATGTCACATACAGGGACTTGATATAAAACCCAGTAACGGTCCACATGGAGATTATCGACAATCTGAGAAAGCATCCAAATATGCCCGAGGCATCTATAAGAAAGTGAAATAACAGTATGTAGAATAGTAAAGCAACAGATAGAGTATCGGCATCCATTGTTCCAAATACAAATTAAAGTACCCAAAATCCTGCAACAGAGAAAAACGCTAATCATGTGAGGAGTGTGATATGTCCAAAATATAAAAAGACCATCGGACCATATCAATAAACCAGCAACATAGACCAGCATCGCTAGTTTTGAAGGCAGAGTGATAAACATTAATCATTTTTTTTTTCACAAGAGAAAAAATGCTATTTTGAATATATTATATGAAGTAAAACAGTCCATGAAGTCATTACATTTTCACATCTGAAGATTGGAACCCAAATATCCATCCAGAAAAGTGGAAGTCCCACCCCAGACAATGATAGAAAAATGCCCCATGTCACATACAGCGACTTGATATAAAACCCAGTAACGGTCCACATGGAGATTATCGACAATCTGAGAAAGCATCCAAATATGCCCAAGGCATCTATAAGAAAGTGAAATAGCAGTATGTAGAATAGTAAAGCAACAGATAGAGTACGTACAGACGTCCATTGTTCCAAATACAAATTAAAGTACCCAAAATCCTTGAACAGAGAAAAACGCTAATCATGTGAGGAGTGTGATATGTCCAAAATATAAAAAGACCATCAGACCATATCAATAAACCAGCATCGCTAGTTTTGAAGGCAGAGTGATAACCTATCAACACATAAAATAGTATCATAAAGCGGATACAGGAAATGTTCAGAGACATGTACTGTTGATATACGCCTCACACAAAAAGCATCCATGATAGAGCAAAAATATGTATAAAACTAGGGTCGATTGTATGTTCTGGCTTGCTTGTTCCCGGAAATAAAAACCATCTGCAGAAACCCAGGCTCACTTGTAAGATCAAGCTCGCTTGATTCCAAAATTAGTAACCATCTGTTGCATCCGAGATGTAAGGTTCAGGCTCGCTTGTTTCCATTAGTAGCCCGCTACAGCATCCACCCTGTTCATAGCAAAAAGGTTCCTGTAGATATACAGAGAAAGAGTATAATACGTAGACCATATAAACATGGCTATGTATTTCAAAAAACAGGTTTAAAATAGAAACAGGGCAACATTTTTTTTTTCCAATTGTTATGAACATAATTCGACCGTGAAATATTAATATAATAAACCACCCCGCAGTGCTTCGACTATAAACAATCATATAAACATGGCTCTGTATTTCAAAAAACAGGTTTAAAATAGAAACAAGGCAACATTTTTTTTTCTAAGTAAAGTTAATCTATTAACAGTGGGAATAAAATTACACCGAAGTCAAAAACATTGCCCAGACTCATGGCAAATTTATCATCAAAAAATTAAGAAGACTACCCTCATACGGGGAAACTAGTCTTGAACATTTACAGAATTCAAAAATATTACAGAGGTCCAGCACTGTAAAATAATCTAAAAGCAACCCAATTAAGTGGGCCACGAAGCAAGAAAAACAAAATAACCAAACTACTCCTCTTGCTCCTCGACGATTCGGCACCATCCTTCGGAAGGTCCAGGATCGCTAGGTGCTACCTCCACAGTCATGCCACCGCTCCCCTCCTGAAGGCCCGAATGTTGGCCGGCTTTTTCTGAGCTCAGACCCGCCGGACGGGTGCATTGTTCTTCCATTTGGGCCTCCTCACGGAAAACCACAGTAATTGAAGCTATGATTCATGGGCGGTTCAGAGAGAAATTAAAGGAAAAAAGCATAGTGCGCGTCGTGGGAGAATGTGAAGCGGTGGGAAAATGAAGAGCAGGGGAGCCCATACGGTGGCCAGATCCTAGAACCCGACCCCGCCCACTTCTAGTATCTGGATAGCGACCTGCATGATAATCACTGGACTGGGAAGGCGACTCGGTTGAGGGGCTGGAGGGAGCGCACAGGGGTTGACCTCTAGTGCTCCCCCTGCGACAATGCATCCTTTGACGCAGGTGAGGCATGGGTGCAATCTTAGCAGTGGGCACAAGAGGAGACGGAGAAGTAGAATTCCAAGAAACAGAGGAAGACAGACAAGGACTAGACCTAGAGAAATGCAGATATGTAGCAAGGTCTAAGCAGCAGTTCAGCTAGCCACTTCTCCTTCTCGTCACAGTGAGTAGGCAGTGTAACCCATCCACCGGCTCGTCTGAAAAACCATAGCGAAATTCCATTTTATCGACCCAACTGCAATGCAATCGATGGATGCCCGTCATAATTAATCTATGATCATTAATGAGAGCCGAAGGCTGGATCATATTGGAGCATGCGGAATCGCTAACAAGAGTGGAGGTCCGATCTTGAACAGTGTTAAAACTTATTGTGATTAGATGTGAAAACCTTGGAAATTAATTGAACAATGTTAAAACTTAATGCGATTGATATGAAATCACCACATCCATGTCCCATCGCCTTAAACGCCATCGAATGCACCCGCATCTGGGAATAGGGAAACATTTGATTGAGGACACATCACAGAAATTTATTGGAGCGGATCTTTGTTTGGGCCGCTCGCGCAGTGGAAATCCGGACCCGAAAAAGATTAGGGCTAATTTGATAAGAAATTCGCATCACAACTCTCCCTCTGTACGCCAGCCCAACTTCGGACCCGAAAAGTATTAGGGCGGAATTCAATTGGTTTTTGCGTCACAAAATTGGCCAACGTCACAAGGCTATTTTGGAACACGAATTTGGTTTGAATTATGGTTTATCGCCATTTGAAGTCCGACAGGCTCGACTTAAGAACAATTTTGTTTGATCCCATCTTATAAAATTTGTGTTGGTTTTCTTTGATAATACACATATTTATAATAAATCATGGGAATACCACACTAAACATGTGGAAAAGTTATATAAATTATTGAGAACAATCATTTTTATGTAAAAGTATCCAAATGTGCTTTTGGGAAATAAGAATTCGAGTATTTGGTTCATATTTTTTTAAAGGAAGGAGTGAAGTTGGAGCCTCAAAAGATGCAAGCTATTACAAAATGACCTATTCCTAAGAAAATCAAGGTTATTAGAAGATTTTTTAGACTTACATGATATTATTGATCATTTGTTAAGAATTATGCATGCATTTCAAGTCCACTCACATATCTCTTGAAGAAAATATCATTTATATGGAATGATGAGGCTACTTTGGCATTCTCTCTTTTAATGGATGCCACGTCTTCTACACCAACATCGGTTGCACCTACTTTTGGTAAAACATTCATAGTAGAGTGTGAGGCACTAGGACAAGGAATTTACGTAACATTAACACAATAAGGGATATCATTGGCTTTTAAAAGAAAGGAATTCAAAGAAAATATTTGGTGAAATCTACGTATGAAAAATAAATAGAAGCAATATTACATGCAATAAAAAATGGGGATAGTATATCATTGGGAGGTACTTTAAAGTCAAGATATACGATGATAGCATAAAGTATTTTTTGAAGCTATGATTTTCATTAGAAGATTAACAAAAATAAGGACAAAAAATGCAAAGTTTTAATTTTGAGATAATCTGCAAAAATGGTAAGGAAAATTTAGTACATGATGCTCTTTCTAAAATATAAGAGGCCTCAAATTTATATCCAATTACATTTTCTATTCCTAGGTGGCTAGAAGAAGCTTGCCATAATGAAAAAATGACAATAGTACTAAACAAAAACTAAAATTTATAAAGGATGGGATGAACTCTATGGAGCATTGGGAGTGAAAGAGAGATATAATTTGGTGCAAATGTAGAATATTTTTATGCACGAAAGCATATTGTAATAAAAAAATATTAAGGGAGTCCCATGTCTCTCTGATGGTAGGACGCACGGTTCCTTAAAACATCTCAAAGGATCAAAAATATATTTTTGGAAGGAATGAAGAAAGAGAGATAGTAAAATCTCTAGGGTTACTTCAACCATTCCACATGCATATTCAAAGACTAGAAGATATATCAATAGACTTTATTATAGGGTTACTGAAATATAAAGGTAAGTATTACATTTTTATGGTCATTTATATAGACAAATTTTATAGATTTTTTTTGTAGAGCTCAAAGTACATAAACAACAAGCCAAGTGGCAGAAGTGTCCGTGAAAGAAATTCATAGTCTTCATGGTTTTCCTAAAGTAATAGTAACAAGAAACTTTTGGAAATAATTATTTAATATGAGTGGAGAAACACTAGCTGCTATGAGTTCTACATATCAAACACAATCAAATGGTCAAACAAAAATAGTTAACAAATGTTTTTAAGGTTATCTACAATGTTACTCTTTAGAAAAGAAATATTAATGGATGAAGTGGGTTCGTCAAGGAAGAATGGTAATTTGATACTACCTATCAGACATCTACTAAAATTTCCCCATTTAAGGCCCTTTATGGATATCCAACTCCTAGTATCTCATACTTTTTGCAAGATAAGTCCAAAGTATAGGAAACAGAGTCACATATGGAAAATACTAAAGAAACTTTCAAAATTATTATGGAAAACCTTCAAATGACATGAAACATGATAAAACAACAAGGGGAACAACATTGAAGTGAAAGATAATTTGAGGAGGGTAATTGGGTATTTTTTAGATTATAGCATTATAAGCAATCTTCATTCAAGAAAAAGAAGAATAAAGAATTAGCTCAAAAATGTTATGGCTCTAAATAATTATTCATAGGATTGCACAAGTGGTATAGAAGTTATATTTTCCTTCTTCTTGCATTCATAAGGTTTTTCATGTATCTTGCCTAAAAAAGGTTTTGGGAAAAAATATGCCAATGTAAATAGAACTTCCAAAATTAGATGAAGAATGAAAGTTGATCCTTGAACCACAAAAAGTTATAGATAAACATTATGTATCTCTTTGACATATAACCATTATGAAGTACCTAATCAAGTGGAATAATATTCCTCTAGAAGAAGGTACATGGTAAAATGATCAATTCGTGATGAAATACCCACAGCTAAAGGGTTCGTTTGAAGTTTTGACAAAGGTTTTGTTATATGTTTTATATAACGCGCGATGGAATATTTTTATTGCTTGTTAAGGTCCCACACAGTAATCAAATTTGAAGGGCAGTTCCAAATTTCAATTAGAAGGGCATATATCTATGTTGCCCTTCCATAATGAAAAGCTTTAAAAAAAAAACTTTTCAATGGACCACAATAAATTATTTTTACATTTCATTTTCAGAAAGACAAAACCATCAATCTTTATATTAATAAAAGACTGTTACATATACAAAAATGAAGAAGGCTCCATCTTTCATGGCTTAAATATCTCATTGGCAATGTCAACATAAGTCTTGAAGACACTATTATAATAATTTAGATACATACCACCGGGATATAGGAGATTCTTATGTGTCAGATTTTGTAATGCAATTTTGACTTTGTCTCACAAGGAGCAGCAGCATGGAGGTCGGGATTTTTCTTATAGAACTTTATTATTATTATTTGAAACGTTGTTTATAGATATGAAGACAACAATGAAATTATGAGCATGGTGGACAATTAGTCAAGCTCATAATGCCAAACCATGATGATGTAAGTTTGGAATTTAACATTTTTACATGTTAAAGACAAATAGTCAAAATCACTGACAACTTAGTATGCCATAATTAATAATCATTCCCTGCTCACTTTTGTTAATAGGTTTATGTCACACGATGATCTCTCTTCTCTGGCATTTACTTGTATTGAAGATCACTATTCTAGGAATAAGGAGTTATTTTCTCCAAAATAACCCTAGCCAAACATTGACAATGCATCAAGGATATCTTTCTATGCTTCATAAGTACATATGTTCTACTTCTAAATCATGTCTTGGAAGTGGTTGTTTTGCTGGAAATTATTCACCAATTGGTTTCATACCAAAGTATTTTTCTCATTTTCAGCATCCAATACATGAAAAAGATAATGGTTTAAAACAACATAAATATTTGAAATTTTGCAAGAATTGTCTGGCACACTTTGAATATGAATTTTGAAGTCAAGTGCATGATGCCGTATAGGATCAAGTGTCATTTTGAATACCAAATGTTTCACAAGAAACTTCTCAACATGCTACCCTGCAGTAAGGATTAAATGACAATATTGCATCAACTATTTCCATAATAAAAGTGCACCTCGGCCATAAGAATAAACAACTACAAATGTTGTAGATCTAACAAGACCACACAATCAAATGTATTCCACAAGGCCAATACTGTATGAAAAATGAAAAGGAGTTTGCAACCAAAAAATACCTTAGGCAACTAATTCAATTAGATACACCAAACCATCAGCAAAAAGGAAAACCAGCCTACTCAAAAGGCAAGCGTTTACCTCCTTTGACAAAATTTTGAGTTCTGAAACAAGGGCCTTTATTGTCTTGTCAATTCCCCTAGTAATTTGAACAGGGTTTGCACCTGCTGCAACAACCTAAAAAAAAAGGTTTCATTTCAAATTATTTTCCACAAATTTAAGATACAACCATTGTCAGTTTTGTATTTCCTAACAAGCTCATAAATTTTAACAAAAGAACCAAAATTTTTTAATACCTGATAGCAATTTTTTCACTCAAAAACTATCTTAGACTCAATAAGCCCAACCCAAAACTAAAAAACCAAACACCATAAGACCCTACAAAAATGAATAGATGATCTTAATCCAGTACTATCGACAAAAAGTTACCTTTACACCCTCACTTATTAAACCCTGTGATGTTGAATTTTAACTTCAACCGCTGCAGCAGAAGTACGGATGCAGCAGCAACATTTTGTTTTGGAGGTTGCTTGCACGCCATCTAGAAATTTAATTCAGTATTTAAAATTCCTGCAAGTTTTTTTTGTAGATGGCCGTAGCCATATTTCTATACAGGATTGTATTTAAACACAACAATCAGCATTAATGCAATTCACCAACCAGAAATTAAACAAATAGAAATTTACCCCCCAGTTTTGAAAATTCAAAAGGAGGACACGTGGAGCATTAATATTGGATCGCATGAAATTGAAGGGAATCTAAAAACCTAAAAACTGGACCTGAATTTTTTATAAGGCACATTGGATTGAGAATTCGCATTACAAATTAGGCAGACGTCAACATCCCATTTTGGAACGCGAATTTGGTTTGAAATTCAATCTATTCAGACTTTTGAAGTCTGACGGAAAGGGTTCTTTAATTTTTTGATAGTTTAATTTTATGTATGCTTTAATATATACATATGTTTTAAACATATGTTATATATATATCATATGCGAAATGAAAGGTGGGCCATAGAATTTAGTTTTAATTTTATTTTTTTTAAAAGAGGGTTTATTATAATATGTTTTATATGTTACGACATATAAAAATAAAAAGGACAAAAAAGCTTGGTAGTTTTTTTTATATATAGTACGTAAATTTTTTATTACACAGCAGTGTGTAAAAAGTGAAAGACTGAGTGTAACTTTTTAAGTGTGTATGCACAGCAGTGCGAAAGTGAAAAACACAGCAGAGTGTTTTAGAGACAGAGTATGTTTGTTTTGAACAGACAGTGAGTTGGTTTTATGCACTGCGTTTTGTAGCAGTCATAATTTTGTAATCCCTCTTAGTGAGGAAGAAGTGTAATAGTTTTTTTTGAGTTATTGAAGGGAATAGAAGTTTGTTTTCAAAGTATTGAAACTCTGTCTCCTGTCAAAGAAATTTTTATTTTCTCTGTGTTAGAGGAAGGGAGATTTATTCTCCATTCATTGTTCTTGAATTTTTCAATATTCCAACATGTGCAAGAACAACAGATGTTGTGGTTCCATCCCCAGATAAATCATTTGTCTTTGCCGCAGCTTTCCTTACCAACTTGGCCCCAATATTTTCAACTAGGTCCTCTAATTCAACCAATAAAAAGGCCAAAACCATAGCATTGAGATACATTTCATTACACTGTCAATAAAAATAAAATTTGACTTAGCCATAACCCTTTCCTTTTATTGTTGTGAAAATCTTTATGCATTACTCTAATGTGGCTAGTCCATAGGCCAAGTAGACCACTGGGTAACAAATATGTTTCCTTTCACCTTTGAGTTTTCAAATTATGCCTACCAAATCTAAGACATTTAAGAGGGGGAACTAATACAACGTTAAAAATAAAACCAGAGCACACATCTACAAATTACCTCCTTATCTACTGTCACACCATCATTAAATATTTTCGGAGAACCATGCTTGCTCTCCAAGACAACATTTTTCCCCTCGCCCCAAGGGTGACTCCAACAAGATCAGCAAGTTTGTTCACATCGCCTGCAAGACAAATTGACAATTCTTCCAGTAAGTGTGCAATTGAATGTCAGACCATATGCCAAAACAACCCTCCATGAAAAATTAAAATAACACATTAAAATCGAATATAAGTGGGCAAGGAAAGATCCACCGCAGTGAAGTTTCACGTGCAGGTGACCTTCCTTTAAACATAATTTTTTCTTTGACCTGCAATTTTTTTGTCACTAAGCCATCCTTGTTGAAGTACAACTCCTTTTCCATAGCTCTTGTATTAACTACCTTCTCTCTGTCGCGTATTCTCAGAGTCCCTCTTTTTCTTGAGCGATTAAAGGAAATGGGTGAAAAAACTGAAAGAGAAGATAATTGTCTGCCATAATTATCAATTATTGCACCCAACTTCTTCCCCTTTCCATTGTTACCCAATGAGGTAGATGTGGCAATTGTTGTCATACTGCCCAAAGCAGAGGCCATCTTCTCTTATCCTGAATATAGAATTACAAGATCTTCATATTAGTATGAACCTTAAAAAACATGACTCCCATTTCTAAAAACCACTTTTAAGTTGTAACAGGCAAACTAAACAACTATCACAACTTTTGGCAACTTCTGGAGCATTAAGAGAGAAACAACCAAAGAGAAATACAACCAAAATCCTCATTTTAATGAGACCGGACTATATATTTGCATTAAGATAATAGAAAGAAATCACTACTATATTAAGGCCAGCACAAAACAATCTTTAACCAGTGTCTCTCGCGGCCTTCAGGTTGCCATGCTAGAGGTTGCATATTTTTAATTTAAATTATTGACCTCTCGTGTCCATCTATGAATGCATCCAATGGGATATCTACATCAAATGCTCCTTTATATCCCCAAAAACAAATTCCCTACTACAAGAGCACCAGTATTGATGGATCACCCCACACCATCCCATCCACTAGAAACGGTGAAAAAGGAAACCCGAGAAAACTTCTGAAATATCTCAAGATGACTATATGGGTGGTTCTTATGAATCAACCAACCATTCATAACATGCTCATCAATCCAAACCATAAGTATTATGTGACAATATTCAAGCAGGCACTGAATCGGATTTCTGAAGCTATGTTAGAGAAACCCTAAACTCTCACTGAAAAATAGGTGAAATGTGGCACCACTCAGAGATTGACATGTGCCAATTGGTACAAGTGGTAGACAATTGGCATGCTTAAACAATGAGGTGATGCAGGAATGACATGAGGGAGAAAATATCAGAAAAGCCCCAAATCTGGAGAACTAAAGCTCATCACCAACCTGAGATTGACAACTTTACATGATGTATCCTATGAAATCGTAAATGGAGAAATCATAGTAACAATAAAGTAACCTATGTAACAATAAAGTTGGATTCATCCTGGGAGTATGGGAGAAATCATAGTGAACAACAGGAAACATGCATAGTTGCTTACAATCAAATAGATGAAAAAACACATACAAAAAACCTAGATAATAATCGTGAACAAGCTTAATATTGAACTATGAACTGTAAAGGAACTTACAAAATGTGACATTACGAACCTGGTCAAGCGCACAAGCAAAAATATCCTGGACATGACCCTGGTTGACAAGTTGTATTGATCATGATGCAAGAGGATTTGTACCTGCACTGCCAAGTCAATCAAAATCCATCATTATCTATACAATAAATACAAGTAATTGATGTAGTATTTTTTTACTCTAAGATGCATTCTTATGATAATGTTAGAACATATGTTGAAAATGTCAAAACATACCTGAATAAGCTCCTCTTCGTTTCAAGAACAATTTATTGGAGTCGCATGAACTTGGAACAAACCTCCCACAATCTGAAAGAGTAGCAACTAAGTCAACAGTGACTTTTTTTGTTGCTATGTTGGATCGAGGGAGGTTTGCTCCAAGATTAAATCACTCAAATAAATTATTCTCTACTAAACAGGGCCAACCACGTGAAGGTGGAAGCTCTTATGGCCCCTCCCCCCCCACATCACTCTCAATTCCCCAATACCCAATCTATATTTCACTTTTTACTTTCATGAGCATAAAAAAAAATATTCAATAACTAATAAAAAAACAATTCAACAAAAAGTACGCAAGTAAACATTGCAATTAATGCTTGACATAAAAATAGTATGATAAATGAGTTTTTTATATAACGCAAAAAAAGTTCCAAGTATGGTAACATTTGTCTTATAATAATACAATAGTTTACATTATCAAATTTTCTTTTTCTTCTTCCTATTTCTAAAGCTCCTAATTACATCATCAATATCATCATGCTCTGCTCCTGTTTCATGCCTTTCGACCCGCACTGCTGACCTAGTTGTGTAGTCACGATGTCTGGTCTCATCCAGTGACGGGGCATCGCCTACAAAAACATATAATATTAAATTTTAATTGTCAGTTTTTAAATATCATTGAACTAGTTCGGTAATATTAATAAACCTGGTGCACCATTTGTCGCCGCTGACCTAGTTACATAGTCACGATGTCTGGTCTCATCTAGTGACGGGGCATCGCCTACAAAAACAGATAATATTAAATTTTAATTGTCAGTTTTTAAATATCATTGAACTAGTTCGGTAATATTGATAAAAAAAATTGCAATGAGATTATTTACCTGGTGCACCAGTTGTCGTCGCTGACCTAGTTGTGTAGTCACGATGTCTGGTCTCATCCAGTGACGAGGCATCGCCTACAAAAACAGATAATATTAAATTTTAATTTTCGGTTTTTAATATCATTGAACTAGTTCAGTAATATTAATAAAAAAAATTGCAATGATATTATTTACTTGGTGCACCAGTTGTCGCCGTTGGGACTGTTGCCCTGTCTTCCTCTCTGGTGGTAAGATCCTCAAGGGAAAAATTCTCTGTCATTTAAACAAAAAACATTATAAGGACAACCATCAAGGTATAATTAGAAAAAATTATGAGTAGAAATTAATTACCGTCACGGCCCTCACTGATAATAGCATTGTCGGCCTGGTCCCCACTACAATGATCAGGTTGCACATGAGGATCATCTACATCTGGCTCTAAAACTGGGTTATTTGCCTCGTCGGTAGTGCTGCTCCCCTAACTTAAAAAAAGTTGTTAGACATTAAATTTATGGACGAAAACAAACATATTGAAAGGTTAATGTTTTCCCTTATCAGGCATTCTGGATCTTGGGACCTGCCCCAAGCTTCTGTGACATTCAACTACGGCTTGATAGCCAAAATGGAAAGTGATATTTTTATCTTCCTCTGTAGTTTCTGTTCCAAAGTCATCACCCTACATTACATATTATTGTGTATTTTTAATCATATTTGATAGGATTACAAAAACGTTGGAAGGCGATACAATTAATTATAAGATGTTTAGCTACTTAATTACAATTCTTGCAGCTAATTTCAAGTAGCCGCCCTGGCCTAGCTTGTGATGGCCCTTTTTTTCAATCCTAGCTTTGGTTACCTTTGAGGTGTCAGGCAACCTAGCATCAAAATATTGAAGTCAGATATGACGTAGCACACTTTTATTTTAGACATAGAGAAAATTAAAGCTATTGAATTAAAGTTATAATTTACCTTGCGGGTCCAGTTGGCATTTTTCCTTCTTTCTTTGCCCTTTTCTCTTTTCCGTCATGGATGAGTGCTCTCCACTCACTCTCTGAAACTGCGAGAGGACGCTCATATCTAGGGTTAAATTGCAATTGCGTCTTATAGGTGTCCCTGGTATATTTCAAATATTTGCCGGCTACCTGAGCCACCGCTTTTCTGTCAAATGTGCCGACCCCAAAAAGGGCTTCTAGATAATCTAAAAGTTCTTTTTTCAGGTTGGAATTCTGGGAATTCCACCCTGTACGTATGGTTGGGCCAAAAATTACCAACGCATGGCTCTCCAGAATACTGTAGAACTCATTGTTTCCTACACAGAATAAAACCAAAAGAAAAAGAAGATATTATCATTAATTTAAAAATAAAAATCATGATAAATATGTTTTAGATAAAGTACATGAAATAGTTAAAATATTAAAATTTACCTGGGAGTTGTACGTGCTTTATAGGGACACCTTCATCATTCACCAACAACGTGCCATTAATGGTCCCTGTGGAGTTGACACGTGTAGCTCCGGGAAACACAATAATTTAGTTGGCCATATCAGCCTCATCATTGCCAACATGTTCAGCGGTTGGCTGGATGTCTGCTTGGGAAGGGTGTGTTTCTTGGCTGGCACCTAAAGGAGTAGAAGGTGTACGAGAGGGTTGCTGGGAAATATCTTGCCCTTGTGTCCCACTACCACCAACACCGGGTTCAGAAAGTGCCAGAAAATGCTACATACAAAAGAAATTTTGGTTAGTTTAGTCAATGTAAAAATTAAAAATCAAACTATCACAATTCATCTCATGTAAAACAAAAAAAAAATATCCTTTTGAATTTTTATTATTACCTGGTATGTTTCTAGCTGGCTCATAAGTTTTTTTTATCCTCTCTTCTGTTTCAGGTGTTTGAGGCGCGTCTATCAAAGTATTAAATTATGACCTTGCATCTCGTGCCTTTTTTCGCAACAAGAACACTGTAGATAGGGATGAAGAAAGCTCTTCCTCAAAGAGGGAATCATCAGGCGTACCATGGCTAGGTGTCTGCATATTTGAACAAAATTAATATTATTTCAATTATGTAAATAACTAAAATACCCGAAGATAGAGAAATGCTGGCACTTTACATGTTCTTCCGCTGGCCTCTTTCCGCGATCATCCCGTCTCGGGGTTGTTCCTGCACTGCTCTGATCAGTCTGCCACATTGCAATAAAATTATAAATGTAAAAACTTGAAAACAATATCTAACTTGAAAACACAAAATGAAAACTGAAATAATTTCTAATAAGACAAAGGAAGACAAAGTTAGATTTTCAAATATGCCTTGCATTGAATTCAATCCTGGAAACATGTCATTGCACATTAAGGCACCCAAACAAGAGACGAGTTGACAATGAAGACCTTATTGAATATATTGTTGGAGCAACTTCTAGTAAACTTGTTGTGAAGACCTTGAGGACATTTTTGGAGCAACATTGTTGAAGTTGATGGTATAGCATTGTTGGAGGTGATCTTGAAGGGCCTTGAAGTGAAGCTTTTGGAGCAACTATTGAAATTTTTTTAGAGAATTTAAGTAAGGCACTTTCTATATTCCATCACCTTTTTCCTTTCAATATCCTTTAAACGATTTTTTTGATATTTATTGTTTGAAATCATGTTATAATTCCTTGATTATATTTGTTTGGGGACTTTCCCTTTGAAATTACCCAAAAATACCCTGGCAATTTTATCTTCAGGATGCATGTCTGACCCTATTGTTCAATATTTTGATTGATAGTAGTAAAAATAGAGAGTTAGGGGGCTCTTGACTTGGTTTGGTTGGGCCATTAGATCCCTAACATCTACTAGGGAGAACCCCCCTTGAGTTGCAGGAGAGCTAGCCCGAAGTGAAAAGAGGTTGGTGAGGTGACAATGGGGCTATTGAATTACACATGGTATCACACTTTAGCTTTAGGACTTTATCTTAAGAAGTGCGATATTTTGCTATATCAATTCTCAAATTGTTTACAACACTATTGTTAAGAACTAATAAGAAGTGATGTTGAGGGGTTTTTGGGTATAAGAAACAATACCATTTAAAAAATAGGGTTCTCAATCCTTGGCATTCCTTCACCTGGGCCTAGGGGCACACTAGAATAATTTCACACTAAACCATGCAAACTTAAAAGTAACTTAATAGATCCATAAAGTAATAATAATCATAATTCCTAATTTCCTATTATACGATATGATGCAAATTATTCAAACATGAAGCAATGAAGACATGCAATGTCTGAATTTCAAGATTGATGAACCAATACAAGAAGTTAGAAACTACAACTTTGATTCAATACTCTGTGTCCTAACTCCAGGAAAGAATCTAGTTTGTAGTACAGAACATGCATCGTGTATTATCAATTCTTAATTGACAACAACTAAAGGACATCTACCTCATCCATTCCTTCCCATTTTGTGTTTTTATGTTATATTCCTTATAAAAGTGTCAAATTTCTCTCAAAGTAAGCAACCACTAAATAAAATAAAAAATATTTGAGATATGATTGAGAAATGGTCATTTATTTCTTGAAAGGATCTTCACGATTTCTTTGGTTGTTTTTCATCTCAAGAAACAAGAAATGAACTAAGAAACTATCGTGATGTAATATAAGAAAAAACACAGTGCAATGGCCATTTTCAAAGCCAAATGATGTCCATTGAGGACATGGCCTTTATTTGGTTCCTTTTTCATAGGATTTTCGGGTAGAAATGGAACTTTGTTGTACCATTTCCAGTAGTAAAAAGGGAAAACCTTCTTTTTCCATGGGAAATAATTTACCTTTCCTTTTTCAAGATAATCTAAATCACAAAAAATATGAAATATACTACACACATTCTTGGATAATGTGAAAGTGGAAAAAGAATACCCTACAAAAGTGATGCACACATGTACATTAGAACACTAATAGATTTTTGTAGTTGAAATGCAATGCTTGTTTTCATTTAAATGTAGGGTTTTTAAAGCAGGGAGAAATAATGGCTGCCAAATTAATAAGCATTTCTTTGGGAAAAATTTAAATCTTGTATTGGGTGATGAAGATAATAGAAGGTATTGAATCTTGATTCTTGACATCTAGAGAGAACCATACAGCCTAACACAATCCAATGGAATTGACCAAAAAAACCCAAATAGAGTCAACCCTACGATAGGAGGAAGGGCCTGCAGTAAGAACTTACCATTTTTGCAAGAGCTGAGGGCGAATGCTATTTTGCGGGGGCTTAGGGCAAATGCGGGCGAATGCGCATTGTGGAAAGCTCGGGGCGAATGTTGTTCGTTGTTTTGCAAGAGCTCGGGGCAAATCTTTAGAGCGAATGCTCTTGCAAGAGCTCGGGGTGAATGTTGAGGGCAAATGCTATTAAAGGTTGAGGGCGAATGCGGGGCGAATGCGTGCAGGGCGGGGGCGAATGCGGGGCAAGTGTTGTTCTGCGGGGCGAGAGGCAAACACTAATAGATTTTTGTAGTTGAAATGCAATGCTTGTTTTCATTTAAATGTAGGGTTTTTAAAGCAGGGAGAAATAATGGCTGCCAAATTAATAAACGTTTCTTTGGGAAAAATTTAAATCTTGTATTGGGTGATGAAGATAATAGAGGGTATTGAATCTTGATTCTTGACATCTACAGAGAACCCTACAGCCTAACACAATCCAATGGAATTGACCAAAAAAACCCAAATAGAGTCAACCCTACTATAGGAGGAAGGGCTTGCAGTAAGAACTTACCATTTTTCAAGAGCTGAGGGCGAATGTTGTTATGCAAGAGCTGAGGGCGAACACTGAGGGTGAATGCAGGGTGAATGTTGTTCTGCAAGAGCTCAGGGCGAATGCTGTTCTACAAGAGCTCAGGGTGAATGTTGAGGGTGAATGCTATTCTGCAAGAGCTCAGGGCGAATGCTGAGGGCGAATGCTGAGGGCAAACGTTGTTCTGCAAGAGCTGAGGGCGAATGCTCAGGGAAAATGTTGTTCTGCAAGAGCTGAGGGTGAATGCTGAGGGCGAATGTTGTTCTACAAGAGCGGAAGGCGAATGCACGCGTGATATCAGACGTTAATGTAGCTATTGTGATGGACATAAGTTTCATATTTTTAATAAAATCATTTTTATGTAGCGCGCATATAAGTTTCGTATTTTTATGTAGCGTGCATATAAGTGTCGTTATACCGACGACGGAAAAAGTGTCGCTATTGCAACGAATGCCTCCAAGCGTCGCAATTACGACAGTTAGACATTGTGTCGCACTTGCGACGTGTGGAGGCAGTCGTCGCAATAGCGATGCTTTGGGGCATAGTGTCGCAATTGTGACGTCTTCCTCCAAACGTCGCAATTGTGACACTTTGTATAAGTGTCGGTATTGCGACACTTTTCTATAACGTCAGTATAGCGACGGTTTCGGGCGGGATTGAAAAAATTTGGGGAAATTTCCGACATTTGGTCAAAAGTGTCGGAACCAAGTGTTGGAATTTCCCCCAAATGTAGTAGTGAGATGGTGCAATAGCTGTATGAAGATATGTGGGAGAACACTAAACTTCAAGAGAAATTGGTTTCTATGAAGAAAGAGAAGCAAGAAATTATTCAAAATATGCATGAGATGGAGATTCAGCTCCATGATGCCAAAGAAGCCTTAGCCAAGCATGTGCTTGAATAAGAGGTAAATAATTCAAATTTTTCTTCAATTTACTCTCAAGATAAATTTGTAGGTTCATTTGAAAAACACAGTAGAGGAATAGGGTCCAAATTGATAATAAAAATGGGCTATGAAGGTAAAGGATTATGAAAACATGCACAAGGCATAGTTGAGCCAGTTATGGTTGAGGAAAGGCCTAAGTATTTGGGTCTTGGCTAAGGACAATTTTATGGAGAAAGTTATAAAGCCATGAAGGCACTTGAAACAGTTCCAAGAAGGACTTTTGTTGCAGGTTGAAAACCTCAAACATGAAAAGTTTGTATTCGAGATGAATGCAATTGTTTGAAAGCCATGTTGCAACAAGATGCTTGTAGACATGTAGCTTATGGTGAACAAGAGAGTTGTGATAGCTCTAAGGACATTAACATTGTTGTTGGTCTTCAAAATAGAGCTGGAACCTCTTCAAGTTCATCTTCTCAAGAAGGTGATAAAGATGGACAATCAAAGCAACATTTAAGGTATAATTCTTCCTATAATCATATTGCTTATGATTATGTTAAGCATGACAAATCTGCATGCATGAATGGGAGAAAAAGTTGTTGTCGATATTTTGGTTTGTATAACCATTAAGTTTCAAGATGATGGAAGAGAATGATAGCATACAGGAAACAATCGAAGCAAAGGCGACTTAAACATAAGATGCAAAATATTTGCACGTATTGTCAGAATAAGGGACATATCATTGACCAATGTTGGAAACTGCATCCAACAACTCATCCTAAGCATTTGAAGAAATTGGATAAAAATACTGGTGAGAATGGAATAGGAGATTCCATCATCTATGTGAGTCAAGATGATTCACAAGAAGAGGATGTTCAACAGGAAAAATCACCATTAAAGTGGTTTGGTAATAAATGGCTCGATTTCTTGACCAAGTAAAGCATGCATTTCCTTTGTACATAGATGCAAATTTCAGCCTTATGTATGCATGAATTTTTGGTTAATTATGACAAGTTTCAATAGATTATTACAACTTGTATGATGCAAGATTGCATGTGAATGTTGTTATGTTGAAGAAATTTCTATTTGTTGCAAACATTTCACCAAGATGGTGTAAAATATGGGTATGTCACTCATTTATGTTGTATAAATTTATCATTCAGTTCAGCTCTTGTGATCACTCATATTCTTTGGGTTTCTGTACTTGCTTGTACATGAAAGAGAGAGTTGAAGAGTGTACATATGCATGAGATTTTGTATGTGTAAAAGGAGGAATTGTGATAAGTTCATTGTAAATAGATACATTCATGAGTGTTGTCAATATGTATCTTGGAATGTCGACTTTTGTCAATTGTACTGCACATATGTTTATCGAATTGTGACGATTGTCTCACACACATTTCATATCGATTTATGTCAATTGTGTTGCACATTTCATGTCAACTTGTGTTGTTGATGTCACTTGTTGTTTGTCGATTATGTTGATCGACTTATGTTTTAGTCGATGGTGTTTGTCGATTGTGGGTCAATATTGGATAAACCAATGTTCAAGAAGATCACCATGTACTTGATGTTACAGGAGGTGACAGTCATTGCTTTGAAGGAGAAAAAACGAGGTGGTCGTCATTTCAATTCTTGCATGATGTTTTCTTTTCAAGATTGATTGTGCGTTCTTGTGACAAGATGTCACGGGAATTTTGAGATCCATTCAGTGGAAAGTGGACGAGAGGCAAATTTTTTTGCAGCCATTGTAGAACAAGATGGTTTCTTGTGTTGACACCAAGAGTTCACTCATATTGCAAGTTTAATTTGGATAAGAGGATTTCCAAGGAGAAGCTTGTATGCATTTGTTACAAGAGGGACTTCGTTCTCAGTGGGAAGGCTAAAATTTTTCCAAGAAAATATAGATCGATATGGTACAGTTGGATATGTATCAGTCAAGAATGTTGAAGTGGTTCAGCAACAGCCATAGAGCAATGGTTGAGACATAGCCAGTTGTGATGCAAGGCATGTCAAGATGATTGTCAAAAAGACTTCTCAAGTAAAATCAGTTGATATAACTTGAAATCAGAAGATTTTTGAAGATCAAGAAGATAATTATCAACTTTTGTGGGTCCAAAAGCCCATCAGTCAGAAGGTGTGATCATAATTTGGATCAGGGCCTAAAATTAGCTAAAGATTCAAAGTGCTCAAAATTTCTTCGAGCTTGAACGATTGGATAGAGTTCATCGCTAGGATTCTAGCGCAACTCATGTCATCAAAATCCGAGTTCATATGACTGAGTTATTGTGTGCTGGTCATTTTCCAAAACAGGTGAAAAAGGAGCCGAACAAGTATAGTGTTGATGTGGCAGGTACAATCAACAAGGAAGGGATATTCTCCAGATTTCACGTAGCGAGACTGTGACAAGTGTTGTCTTCATATTCATCAGATGGGTTTGTGAAGGGAGAAATTTCCCAATAACCTCCAATATTCTTCCTAAGTTTGAATTTGAACTTTTTTTAGGTTGGAGCACAACCCAACCAAAGGGCACCACGTGTCCTCTCTGGTGGGCCCTCTCCAACCCTTAGTTCGAATTCTTATTTTACATAAGGCATGTTGGTCTAAGGTTGAAACATTACGATGGTGGCATATTGGCCTAAGGTTGGAACGATGAACCACACACACACACACACACACACACATATATATACATATTTTTTTTAACCTAAGGTTTGAAACCCACCTCCAACAGATTTAAACCATAAGTGGAGTGTTACACCATTTTTTGGTCATCTAACCTGTTACTATTAGATGGACCTAAGTGCACCATGTAAGACCAATTTTACCCTAAGTAAAACTTCTTTCACTATGAAAAATAACTTAGTAAAACACCTTTATTAAGTTGTTTATGGTCTAAACAGGAAACCCCATGAGGAAATATTAAATAAATCCACATTTGTTTGATTTTCCTCAAGGAATAATTAGTTAAACAATAGTTTAATTAATATTCCTGGTAATATTTGACCTAAAACAGGAAAATTAATTAGATAAATTATTATTATCTTATTATTTTCTAGGAATAATTATTTAAACCTTATTTAAATAATATTCCTTGTTAAATTTGACTAAATCATCCATTAATAATTAAATAAATCATTATTTATTTGATTATTACTCAACCACATCCTTAAAATGATAAATAAATCATTCATTTATTTATTATTTACAAATAAAGGGATTTAAACCAAGTCAAATTCCTTTTCCCTCCAACAAAAATAATAAAATATTCCATAAAAGTTGGATCTTGATTTGGTTAATAATATTTTAACTATGCACCAATATCGAGACTAACTCAATATTTTGTTATACATAGAAGGATGTTACCAGTTCTCCTCAATGGGATGGGTTCTTGTAAGTCCTCATAACTTCAGATCTAAAATTCCTCTCTCTTGATGGTGTAGAAAACCCAGACAAAAATGGAACTCAAAAGGAGCTCACAAGCAAAAAGATAGAAAAATATGACAATGATGGTGGATCAAAGTCAGACCAAAAATATAGATCCAAAGTCCTAATGCTCGCACGCTTGGGGGAAATCTGTTACACCATTTTTTGGTCATCTAACCTGTTACTATTAGATGGACCTAAGTACACTATGTAAGACCAATTTTACCCTAAGTAAAATTTCTTTCACTATGAAAAATAACTTAGTAAAACACCTTTATTAAGTTGTTTATGGTCTAAACAGGAAACCCCATGAGGAAATATTAAATAAATCCACATTTTTTTTATTTTCCTCAAGGAATAATTAGTTAAACAACAGTTTAATTAATATTCCCGGTCATATTTAACCCAAAATAGGAAAATTAATCAGATAAATTATTATTTATCTTATTATTTTCTAGGAATAATGATTTAAACCTTATTTAAATAATATTCCTTGTTAAATTTTACTAAATCATCCATTAAGAATTAAATAAATCATTATTTATTTGATTATTAATCAACCACATCCTTAAAATGATAAATAAATCATTTATTTATTTGTTATTTACAAATAAAGGGATTTGACCCAAGTCAAATTCCTTTTCCCTCCAATAAAAATAATAAAATATTCCATAAAAGTTGGATCATGATTTGGTTAATAATATTTTAATTATGCACCAATATCTAGAATAACTCAATATTTTGTTATAAATAGAAGGGTTTTCCCCTTCATTCATCACATTTTGTTGCCTAAGATCACTGTGGATCTATACTTTTGTTCTGACTTTGATCCACCATCATTGTCATATTTTTATATCTTTTTGCTTGTGAGCTCCCTTTGAGTTCCATTTTTGTCTGGGTTTTCTACACCATTAAGAGAGGATAATTTTAGATCTGAAGTGATGAGGACTTACAAGAACCCATCCCATTGAGGAGAACTGGTAACATCCTTCTATGTTTTCCTCCCAGGTGCCCTTAATATAAAATTCATTCAACATATTCTTGTCTTGTCTATTGGATGCATGGAGTAAATCTCGTTTTATTTACTGCTTAATGTCTTTTGATCCATAGATCTAGATTTTTGCAGCATTTATCTTAATTAAATAATTACATATCTGAAGATATTGGTAGCCATATTTTGCTGTTAGGGCTGTTTGTTATGCACAACTAAAGTGGTCTTTTTTCGTACACTTGCAATTAAGATTCATACTAACATGGAGGAGCCACCAACCAAACTTAGCAGAGGACTAATCCGCGAGGTGAGCTCTTAGGTTGGTGACAACTTTTATTATGATTTTGAACAAAATATTATGGCAAAGTGGGGGGTCGAACCCCTGACCTCACACCCGCTAACCAACTCCTCTACCGTCTCTTCTACCAGGTGCCTCTTACTCGTTATGTTTGCCGCTTAAATTTAAAGTTGATACAACCGACATTTGGGGGTTGAAGGGGCCCTGCTCCTTGGGCCAACCCCCTCCCCATATGGTCATAGCCTGACAACCAAATGCTAAATGAACGAATCCGACAGAAATTTTTAATTTTGATTAATTAAGTTTAAGCGGGTTTAATTAAAACTTAAATGTGATTTAGTGACTTTAATCTGAGATTTGCGCTAAAATGCACTTATCTCATTAAACCCGCGCTTATCCACCCTTAAAACACGCTTAACATGCTAATTAATCCTGGAGTTATGTTGGCGAAAATTATAGAGACGTGCCAATTTTGGCGGACTTCTAAAATTAACTGGCAATCTTTCCACTTTTAGAGGAGAAATTGGGGAAAATTGTTTTTTCTCATAACTCACTCAATTTTCGACCAAATGGAGCTCAGTAAATGTCATTATTAGCATTTTGGCATGCTGGGAATCCATTGGAGCAGGTTGCAGAGGCAAAAAAGACCATTTTCAGGTATTTTTGTGCATTTGAATATTTTTGAAGGCTAGGGCCACCAGGTGTTGGGGTCATTGCCAGAGCATCCAGAGTCCAAATTCAACAAAAAAAAAAAGTCATTTTTGGGATATTATGATGTTTCAAGCTCATTGGAATATGTTCCAATAGGTTTTGAAGCTTTTAACAACAATTTGAGCACATTTGAAGCTAATACAAAGGTCACACTATGAAGTTGGACCAAGGAGATGTAGCCATTAGGGGAATTTTGAGGTCTAAAATGGGCCTCATAAGGAAATTATAAAATAATAGTGGAAATAATAAAATAATATTTGATTACATCATCAAATTTTAAAGGAAAAAAAGAAAAAAACTAATTTTTGAACTCGTAATTTCAAATTATCTCCCAAAGTTTTTACTCAAATTTCGAGTGGGAGTACTCATTGGATGAAAAATTTAATTCCTCATCCAAAAAGTACCCATGTTGCATACTTTTTATGGATCCTGGTACATTAAAAATGAGAAATACATAAAAAACATGATTGCAATCACATTTTTTCATGTATTTCTCATTTTTCATGTAGCAGGGTCCATCAAAAGCATGCAACATGGGTACTCATTGGATGAAGAATTAAATTTTACATCCAATGATTACTCCCACTCGAAATTTGAGTAAAAAATTTGGGAGGTAAGTTGAAAATACGAATTGAAAAGTATTTTTATTATTTTATTATTTTTTAATCTTTTGACCCTTTTACTTAAAAAATGATAAATCATCCCCCATGGTTGACATCATCGTATTGAATCCTATTGGTTCTTAGAAAGTTTATTTTGGTTCTACATTTTTCTTAGGAGGCCCATTTTAGACCTCAAAATTCCCCTAATGCCAGGAGGGGTGAACCCCTTTATCAAAATTCTCTGTGTTAAGCTCTGTTATATGTTCTTGTTGTGTTTACTATTGTTTCTGTTTTGTTATTTAAAATTATGCTTTTTAATATTATGACAAACTCATAATTTCACTAAGTACATTGTTTGCCAATTACATGCTCTTAAACAAACTCATGAAGGATAAGTAAAATAATGCAAAGAAAAGTTTATATCTGAAATGAAACTAGCACAACATTAACTAGCAAGTAGTTTCAGATCGACATCACTCACCGAAGGCTGGGGTTTTTGGAGGTACTACTAAGATACATTTGGTTAAGGAACATACTGGTACTGTATGTTCGACCTTTGAACATAAGGAATGTTAGGTTGTTGAACATACGAATACGCTATGTTCGGTTCCTGAAGGGGCTACCGAACTTGAGAATATTGAACATGAGGCTCTGATGCCCTAGGAATAGACCTAGAACTCAGTTTACCCCCACCCAATAGGGGAGCTACATAGAGAGGGTTAGAATGCCCCCTAGGCACATACGAAACCATGGATTTACCACTCAATGGTGGGACTGCAGTAATCGTAGATGGCGAATAGGGGACAGAGGATCCGAACGACACGGTCATTTGACCAATGGTGACCGTCGGTTGAACAATAAGTTGAGACACCATGACCACATTCGAAAGGAACGGGCCGGAAGACAGAGGAATAATCATTGACCAAATAGGATTTAGAAATAAGGGTGTACCACCAGAAGATCCAAAAATGAGGTTTTCCAAAGAGGTATAACCATGCAGGAGTGTAGATGCAATATTACTAGACGGTATTTCGGTTCCAATACTTGAATTGTGAGGTGTGGATCCGAACAATTCTCCCTCGGAGGGAAATATCGATGAAGAGGCTTTCGGGATATAAGAGCTATAGGTTTCCTGATGAGTTCTTTGAGGAGCACTCACGAATGGAAAATCGTCAACATTAGATGCCATTTCATCAAGAAATAACCGACAGATGGTAGAGCAAGATGCTACCAAAGAAGCACGAAAAGGTAGTCCAGGTTGATCAAAAGCGTTGTAAGGTTGTTGGGGCGAGACTATGATAGTATAAAAGAGTGGATTTTGAGGAAAGGCCAAGAAATGTGCAGATGGTTTGGGGCTTTCCAGCTCAGATTATTCTGATGTGGTCCAAGAAGACTCATTAGGCGGTGCTCGCAATGATATGTGTTGAACACTGATGATAATTCCAAGCTCTTCACCTTGCGCTTCGAGGGGTCCAACCGAAAAACAAGGCACCTCAGGAGGAGGTTCTTGAGGTCCGTTAAAGGAGGGAGTGGGTGAATTTAATGATTCAACCACGATGACCTTTCAAAAGAATATCAAAAAGGAAGGAGGTGAATGAAATCACAATTTACTAAGAGATAAACTGTTGGAGAACCGCATGGGTGATATGTTTTCGTGGGAAGTTATTTTTAGAATTAACAAAAAAAAAAATGGTGAGTTAGGCATAAAGGTTTACCAAGTATCCGTGAACTGCAATATACACCTTGGTGATCAAATTAGAGATAAATTACCAAGGACTTAACGTACGGTAGCCAATCTCCCTGAATGTTGTGTTCCGTGTATCACATCTACAAGGCAGACGACTTGATTACCTATGGTAGGATTGAAACCTAGTGGTGTCTCCCCAAATATAAATGATGGTACGTGGGATTCGAGTCCATAGTAGTGTTGTCTAATGCATAATCGTTTGATGAGTGCACCCTAAATATACTTATCATACATCAATATACTTCCATACGTGGGACGAGATATCACCCTTAGGTTGTAACACAGACTGTTAGCGACAAATCCTACATTTAATGACGCTAGAACATGTCTCTAGGTCTAGACCACTAAATATTCTCGTTAATTCCAATTCTCCTTAAGGTAAATTTGGTTTATTTTAAGTTAATATTGATTAAAATTTTAGTTTCAACGCTCAAAAGGAATGTCACCTAAATCCTTATGGTGCAGACTAAATGCAAGAAAGAAAGCCTTAAATTTCGATGAATCCTAAACTATTTAGAGTAGAGAAACAAGTAAGAATTCACTCAGTGCAGCAACAATAATGCCCTCCAAACTAGTTCCGAGTTACGAAATGCAATGCTTTCCAATTGAATTCAGTTTCCCAACAAATGCAACTTATTGAAAAATTAAAATGATTTTCCTTTCACTAACATGCATGATTTTGTTTTTTCACTTTGAAAAATAAAAACAAATGAACGAAAGAAGAAATGAAAAATCCCTTTTCTTTTCTTTCAATAGAACCAAACCAAAATTGCTTTAAAGAATGCACGAATGAAATGCTTTTCACTCTTCTTAGAATGACAAAGATAATATAAATCAAAACAAAAATGAAAATCACTTCCAATTCCTTTTGAATTTAGACAAAAACACTCGTCTAGACTTGTGTGCCAAACAATTTGTAATCTTGTGCTTGACACCAAACTGAAGGGAAAAAATTAGAGATGCAGAGATGACCAAAGCATAGACCAATTGAATTCGAGAAAAGACAAGAACAATGTGACAAAGGGTGTTTGAAATGGGGAGGAATTCCAAAACTTACAAACAAATCAAAGTGACAACAAAGACTTGCTCAAAGAAGATAGGTAAGTCAAACACATAGCAAGGAGATCATTGAGATCTCATAGAATCCTTCAAGGGCTAGGACACACTGGATAATAAAAAGGGAAACTCAAATTTTCCTAAGACTGAGATCAACGCTTCTGTGCTAAGAAGAAGGGTGTTGAAAGGCTAATCAACGTGGATGTACTATATAGAAAATCGCTACCAATGCTACTGTGCAGACAAAAATGGCGTTGGTCGCTAAAAACAAGGAAAAATAAAAAGAGTGCACACAAACACCAGACATGACACATTGAAGTGACTAACAATCCTTACACAAGCTGAGAAAGGCCTAAGCAGATTTAAATTTCAAAAATCTATGAAACTGATTTGAGATCAACTCGGGGAAGGAGGACTTAAAAGGCTAAAGCTCCCCAGTGGAGTCACCAATTATGTTTTCAAGATAAATCCCCTTTGCAGATAGAGGTAATCTCTCTAGCCCTAGAGTGGGTCTAGCAACATGAGATTATTTCTAACATAAGATGTATTAACTAATTCTTACAATGCAATGAGAAAATAGACATAAATACCTTTTTCTAATCGCTATCCTTGGATCTGTTGATGTTGACCTCAATCCACGATCCTTGTAGGCCTGATTCTTACTACTGACGACACGCAAATACCTATGGATGATCAAGAGACAACAACAAACGTGATACAATATATAATAAACGTAAACACTAGATATCTAGTAGATCAAGGAGTACCAAAATATTTACTTAATCATGTAGACAAATATAGAAAGCAAACATCAGATATTATTATTAATAAATTACAAAAGGAGAGCTTACAACCAGGCGTTGATGTTGGAGGCATCCATAGGTGAAAATCCGAGTCCTTCACCTATCTCAAAATCATTCCTTTTCCCGTGCACTTAGGCTTAATCACGATGCTAGCATGCAAAGGGATGAGAGTTCAGACGAGTCAGACAATGATCAACCAAGCTCTAAACTTGGGGGAAGGAGGGATGTGAATTTATAGAAAGGGAGAGGAGGTTGGGAGCCATTCAAAGGAGGAGGAAGGCCCACTTTCTAAGGGATGATACCCCATGGATGAGATCAAGGCTCTAAAATGAGAGAACTCGACCTTATCGTCTTTGTTCAACAACCAACTCGCCGCCCTTTAGCTTCCAGAGGTCAAAGATTCTCCTCCATTTGAGGAAGAACTATCAGAAAGGGGATCAACGCGGTTTTAAAATAAATTAGGGTGCTAAAAACACTAGGCCAGAACTATGAAAAGGACATCAGCATGGTTATGGAACCCAGAAGAGCGCTAACCCAGGAAACTAAGAATTTGACCAAGTTTCTTCAGTAGTCTTTCAAGGAAGTATTTTTTGTATCTTCAAGGGGATAAGGGATATGCTAGCATATTTCTTTATGATGGAAAAATTGCATAGGATCTTTCATGGGGAATTTCAGGGTCAGGGACGAGAAAATGAGCATGGTGAAAAACTACTGTGTAACACATGGTGAAAATGGCTAGCTTGATGATCACTCTTTCTATGATGCACTTTCTCTGCTAGTTTAGCCAAGCTCTTGTAGAGATAGTAGGATAGGTTGAGAGGTTTTACCCCTGTGAAGTGCATTAGCAATATGACATGATATTTTTACAATCTTGAAAATCTTCCCTCACATGTAAATAATTTATAATGGCCCTCATTAATGGAGAAAACTTATCAAGCAACTATCCAAAAGGAAAAACCTTCTTAATGGCATCTTTGTAGTGACCTTTGATGAAGGCTTTGTAATTTTGCACATCCAAATCTGAGCTCTTAAAAAAAAATTCCCTACTGTTTGGTATCCTTGTAGCTGTATTTATGGCCTTAGTTGAAATTGTGAAGCTCACCCCTGTAATTGTGACCTTATCTCTCCTAAGGTTTTTGGAAAACAAGCTTGTTAACTTGGCATGATATTTCACTTACTGAATTTTCTCACAAAAAACTAAACATCCTAAATTTTGAAAAAATTGCCTGGCCAGTGAGGAATACATTACCTCATGAGTGTTGAGTGGCTCAAACCTTTATATTTGACCTCCTTTGTTGTAAAATTTCCTTTATCCCTCTATGTTGACAATTTGCAAGGCAAAACCCTAATGGGAAACATAGGGGAAGTATGTGAAGAAAGGGGATGAAGAAATTAGGGAGGAGATATGAGGGTAGGAAAATTTAGGGAGGTATATAAGGGTATGAGGAAGGTTATGGAAGTGAAAAATTACAAAATAAATGAAGGTGTTGGTCTAGGGAAATTATACACAGTCCTAGCCCTAAAACTACAAAAAACACAATGTAGGAGCTAGGGTTTAGAAGTAGGGAATTGGGAAATTAGGGTGAGGGGGTGTGAGGGTTTTCGGAAGTGTTTGTGTGTGTTATGAAGGGTAGAATGTATAAGGGATAGGTGTTTTTTCTTGAAAATTAGAAAATGAAGCTCACCCACCAAAAACATAGCATGGGTGCTATAGGAGGATTTTCACCACAAAAACAAGGAAATAAATGTTGATAGGAGATGTCAAAGGCTTGAAATTACTTGTAGAAAACTGATGAAACCGTCAATTTCCCCTGAAACCCTTGTAACAATTTTTTTTCTCGTAGGAGTGAAAACACAGCAAATTGGAAAAAACACAGCGTGGCTGCCTGGAGAGGGTGCCAATCACTTCTTTAGAGTGTCCTTTGATGTTGAATGTGTTGAGATATTCTTTATTGGTGAGTGAGTGCTCTATGCCAATGAAATGAGTGAGAGAAATGATTTTCATGGTCTTTTATAGCTTTTGGAAATAAAATTATTCATAGTGGCGTGGTGGCCCACCATCTGCTTTCATTTTTTACTTCAAAACTTTGCAAATTTGGAACATTAGAATATATTACATCATATTTGAAATAAAATTACATTTGAAAAAATCTTTATTGCACCATTTCCCTATTAGTACTCTTTCATTGCTGGATTTATTGATGAAATGACACATTTTGATGACTTAGACCCCAATGACCTAGTGGTGACACTAAGTTGAATGAGGACCATGGTGGTATGACTAAGATGAAAATTGATACTTTGGAGTGATGAATCATCTAGCTGAAATATGGCAATGACCAGCACATGAAAGTTTTCGAAAGGAGAAGTAATATACCTAGACACAATAACCAGTGACCGAATTTTTATTTGAAGACCTATTAAAACCATAAAAATTTGACTTGACACGATAAAAAAAAATTTGTAAGAGCACAATTGATCACTGATGACAGGAAGAAATTTCTGACACTAACACGATCAAATTTCATTCTAATAGTTCAACAATCTCTTTTTTACAAAGTTCAAGCTCCGGTGGGGACATTTGGTTTGCTAATGATTTCTGACGTGTTCCAGAGTAATTTTATTTGTGGGGAAGATCCACAAACTATTATTCCCCTTGCAAAAGTTCATTGGGTGCATCTGCTATACATTCTGCTTCAATTTTTTCTTTTATTTTTCTGATGTATTCTCGCCCGTGGGTTTCAGCATTTCTGATTACTTTGTTGATATTTGCTAGTTTTTCAAGATAACATTAAACTATATATGGGAGAGGGTCTACAATTCTATTTACATATCTGGACTTATTTGGAATTTTTATATTTCTTCCTTGGATGTTGAGGCAAATGTGGTTTGCTTCTACGATATGAGGAAGATGTCTTCTTACAAAATCTTGACCCAAAAAAATATCACTTCCTGTATCAAAACTGTAAAAAATTATAGAAGTAGGAATTCCATTAAGAATAATTGGGAAATCGGGATCCATATCTCTGATATTCATTAACGTCTTATTTACGACTCTGAACTACAAGCTTGTTTGTTGCCAATAATATTCAGGAATGGCACTATGCTTCGCACAATAATTCATAGCTCCTATGTCTAGTTGTGCATCCAAAGAATATTTTTTATAACCACTAGCCTTGACATCTATTCTAATATCAATTCTATATTCAAATCCCTTCATCTGGAGAATAGATGTACCTAGTTCTGGATGGTGATCTTCTGGTATGCATTATAATGCTTGCTACTCCGGGTCATGATATTCTTCTTCTTTGAGCACATCTTCAAATTCTTCTATCATCATTGAATCTTTTAGTTCTGCAAGCTGTTTTTTTTTCAACCAATTCCTTCTGGTCAACTCTCATACTGGTTATAATTTCTTTAACCAGCCTTTTTTTTTCTTCAATAGTGGTTTCTAAGTGAAATATTTCTACTTATAGTTTTCTAGCCTGGTTTGTTTCTTCTTCGTCGTTTGAGAGATTCTCAATGATGGGAGTAGATTTCTTAAACTCATAAGATTTTATATTATGAAGAAAGTTTACTTCTTCTCTACTTATGTTAGATCTGTTGAGTAACTTCTTCCTGAGTGGGATGATAAATGAGGGTGTATTAGAAATCTGTGCAGATGTGGTAGGAGTGTCACTTGGATAATAGGTGCCAATATTCACCACACTTGGTTGCGTTATTTTGGCAAGTTGATGTTGGAGGTTTGAGAGGCATTCTATGAGATGATGTTGGATGGTGAAAACCCCTGGTGTGAGGGAATAAATACGAGATTGTAAATATGAAATTTTCAGAGTGTAGGTCTGCAGGATTTTCTAAATGGAACATCTTGACATCTTAAATGAAGTCAAGATCTGAGGTGGATTTAGAGTAGGATGAGTCTTCAGGGTGTGCATATGGTGGGTTTAACTCATTTGAATTTGTGACTGAAAAATATTATTTATTTTGTGGGGGCTGATCTACTTTCTCCCATTAAGTTGGATCATAAATATTAGAAAAAATGTCAAACAATTTCTTTTGGAAACAAGTTTTACCCTTCAAAGGACATTTGATAGCACAACGACCCATTCTTGAAAATGAAACAGGTTCCTGATTGTGCTCTTTGGGTGCCTTCTTTCCTGCTCTTGAAGTATCTTTTTCTTGGTCTTTGAAACCTTTGTCTTCCAAGGTAAAACCTTCTGGGTTGGCTTTTCTCATGCATTTTTGACATTGGCAATCACTTCCACACTATCCTTTGTTAGCATTCTTCTTTTTTTCTTTTGCAGCCAAAATGATCAGTTTCAACATAGATATCACACACACTTACATTGAAAACAAGTTGTTTCTTTACTGATTTGGTTGTATTTTTTAGGAGGCATTCTTTTTGCAGAGTAAATAAAATTTTTTCATGGAGTCCTTCAAGAGAAATATTTTCAATACCTATATTTTCAGCTTCAAATCTATCCCTGAAAAGATCTGGGATTCTACCAAGCATTGCAAACAAATATTTTCTCAAATAATTTGTATTCTATGGGTATCTTTACTTATAAAGAAGATCCTGCATTGTGTATAAAAACTAAGGAAGTTATTTTATATCACAAATTCTTTGGCTCGTGAACATATCTGCATAATGATGGCCATCAACCTTAATTTCTCCATAAAACTCATGGAGAAATGCCCTGAAAATTTCAACGACTGGCTTATCATTATTCATAATATTGAGTTTGTCAGATTCATTCATTCTAAACCAACATAATTCTAAGTTATCTTGGAAACCCCAAATTATCCTTAAAGCTAATTCTGACCATGAGACTATGTATCTGTGAATGGACTTTTGAGTGCTTTCCCAGGCACTCCAAGTATGGATTTCCATTAGGATTTCATTTTTAGATTTTCAGTTCAAATTTATCATTGGAGCACGATCGATGTTAGCTCAGCTAAGAGTAGGGAACTCATCAGTGTTTGAAGGATCATATGGAGTTTTTCCAGGAGAATCATACTTGGCATTACACCATTTTTCCCATGTGGATTCAAAAGGTCAATTTTTTTCTATCGCTATCTGCACTCTTGGGTCTTTTCTATATCCTTCTCCTTCTTCTTTTACCATTTTTATTTATGATTTATTGTGTGGTGGCAGATCAAAGATTAGGATTTGTGATTGAACTAGAGAAAAATTTTCTCTAGCAAATGAAATAACATTTTCAAATTGAAAAATTCTGGGATTATGTACAGAGAATTGTTTGAGTACTAGAAGAATATTTTTCTCCTCCGGGTTCCTTTCTTCTAGTTGGAATTTATGACTATAAACTTCTGCTACAGTAAGTGCTTCTTATAAATCAAGATTTTCTTTTTCCAAACTCAACTTTAAATCTACTAATACTTCCATAAATTTCTCTGGATTCATATTTACATCTTTTAACTTATCAAAATGCTCAGAATATTTTTTACTCAAATCATCTAAACTAGAATGGAGTTCTGACACATGGGATTGTACTTTAAGAACTTATTGTGATAGGTCATCTAGATTATGTGCTACACATGTTAGCTGATAATTGTTATACGTCTGAAGCCTTATAATGTCTTGGGGATTCTCACCCAACAATTTCCTATATTGTAGGAAATCCACATCAACTACAACATTCCCATCTTTAAATTTTGTACAAAAATTCCAGGAGAAAGTCTCCTTTCTGGGAGTAGATGCTTCCTTAGATCATCTCCTGCCTTTTCTCTAGGTAGTGTGTATCTCATGAACTTATGTCTCTCGGAGAGGAAATACGTAGAAAGTCCTGAAATTCTGCATGTTGGCCTAATTATTCCTCTTTCAAGATAGATTGATGTTTGTGAAAGACTTGAAATTTTTTATCAGAACTTGGACTTCTAGAGGCAATAAAGAATTTGCATTAGGAGGAGGATCTGTACTTGAGTTTTGCTAGATTCCTATTGAGGTATGAAGTATCATGGCTTATAAGAGAGTGACTTCTAATAGGGATTTTGGGTACTACGATGTCATTCCTTAGTCTAATGACTGGTCCTCTACTTGACTCAGAAATAGACAATCTTTTAGGTTCTGGAGTTGGAAAATACCTTTGAGACAATGGATGGTATTATGTAGTCCACTCATCAAGAATTTTTAATTGGGAAAAACCTAATTTGATAGGAATGGCATTACCAAGTCCAACCACCACTCCTTTTGTTGTTTCTCTCTGAGTAAGTTGGGGAGTAAGAGCCGGGAGAATTGTGGAGACAAATATTAAACAAATAGTGGAATGTAACTAGGCAATATTAGACTTCACAGACATATCAAAGCCATAAAAATGGATGTAGGCTTGAAGAAGTTCATTAATATAGGGGTCAGTTAATGAAACTTGGTATCATGGGATGATGGATGACCAAACTGGACCATTGTGAAAAGGGGCCTCAAAACAACCTAGTAGAGCATAAATGAATATATTATGGCATGAGTCAATTACGTAAGCTAAGCAAGACACATTCAAACCAGGTCGGACAAGATGATTAACACCAAATTGTATTATTCTAAGATGCACATACTTATAACCTTGTTCTAGTGCCCATTGGACATCTTTTGGTTTTATGAGAGGTATCTGATACATAGGCTAGGTAATATTGATAGGTACATTTATAGAGGAATATCTAATAAGATTGGCTACATGAAACTTAAATATTGGAAGGTCATAGATCTTATTGGGAGATATCTGAGGAAGTTGGAAATTAGGATTGGGGGTAAATTCCTGGACTGCCACCTTGGTATCATACAAGGGTTCGGACTGTGAATTATTTAATATCCTTCCAATCCAATTAGTTTTCTTTGGATCTTTCATATCAGCAGAGAAATCAAAACTACTTGAGGCCATTTATTACTGCAATTCACTACTCAGTATTATGCAAGCAGGCAAGGAAAATAAATATGTGAAGATAAAATACTATGCACCTGATGAATGCAACTACCCCAAAGTTGCAATTTCATCATTTGGCTTTAATTCTTCAGAAACATTGTCCACCAACAAAAAATTTTGCAACAAGATCTTATATCATGTCTTCACACTACTAACCACATCTCACTTGCTATACTGATAGTTAGTATGGCTCAGAATTCTTACTCAAATAATAGAGACAACACATAGGATGATAAGGCACAATTTTATTGACTGACAACACATTACATCACATACATTATAAATAAAGATATTGATTGTATGAGAATTTATCAACCAGACCAAAACAGGAAAGCGGAAGCTAACATTGTTCAGAGTTTGAAGGCTTCCTGGCTCATTACAAACTCTGCCTATTACAATGTGGCCTTTTTGGCTCTGATACCAAATTTACAGACTTTTCAAAATTTTGTTCAGAGGAGCGATTCGACCTTAACAAAGTCTCAGACCCAATACTCCCTAATATTCCCACCACTTTAGGTTCACATATGCATCAAGTGGACATGAATAGGCTTGTCGAACTCAGACTTAAAGACAAAATGACACATAGCTTTAGAGAGAGAGAGAGATCTCAGAATAATCATAGAGCCAATATATATATATATATATGAGAACACCCAGAGCCAATATTTCATTCTAGAGTCAAGAAGCCCAGAGCCGATATAGCATTCAAGAAACCGCAAGTAGCCCAGAGCCAATATAGAATTCCAGAATCGAGAAACCCAGAGTCGATATATCATTCCAAATCCCAGAAGAAGCCTAGAGCTAATATAAAATTCCAAATCCTATATAACATTCCAAATCCCATGAGCAGGTGAGAGCCAATATAACATTCCAAAGCCCGAGAGCAGCCCAGATTCAAGTAGTGGGAGAGACATAGGTTACACCTGAAGCCATTAGTCAAGGTTCAACATTAATTTCTAGACCAAGGAAACAAAAATAGAGGGAGAACTAAAAGTGAAGCCTGTGGTATTATCAAACAGGGTAGTTGACTCCTCTTATGTGAGTGTGGAGAGATTCCCAAGGAATCTTTAAGGTGAATTTAAGGGTTCGAAATAACAGGGTCTAGAACTCGCTTGCAATTCAGTGCATAGGTAATTCTTGGCCTTGTCCTCCTTATTATTGGGATTGTCGTTGAAATTCAATTTCATAACCAAATTCCTATAGGCCTTCTTAAGATCTTTCTCTGTCGCATTTCTTCCCAGCTTTAATACATTATAGTAGTCGACCCCCATTCTATTATGAATCAAAAAATGACTCTAAACCTCCTCACAATATAATCCTTACCTATGCTGAAAATTTTGTACCAACACAAAGCATAGGTGATCTATAAATAATTTGACAATGCACAAATCAAAATTTCATGTTAATCACCTTACACATGTACACAACTACTCTAATCCAAAACCAGGGACTGCAAAATCAGACAAAATAAAGTCAAAATATTAGAATGAAGCCCTCACATATGATCTTGTCCACTAATTGTTGGAACATCCTTACAAGGTGCACGATAATCTCTTGAAGCATCCATTACAAATGGCTATGCACCCTTGTGAGACTCCTTGAAAAGCATGTGATGTGATAATTGTTAGGCTAAGAAAAATTTGAGTTAGATCATAGATATTCTCTTGCTCTATCATCAAGTTTGAAGTTTCCATGCCTAGAATCGAAGGGTTTGGAAAATTCAAGATAAATGGACCAACTAGTTGATTTGCATTTCCCTAACTTGTTGATTTGTGCTACAATGCAATGAAGTTGAGCATCTACCATTGCGGTGCAAGGAATGCAATGAGATAACACTATGGAACTAGGAGCCTGATTAGCTTGCACTATGGTGCGAGTATTATAAGATTAGTGGTGGTGAAATTTATGATAATTTGCAAGGGTAACTACTATTATCCATTGCAACATTTTTGTGATGCATCTTCTTCCTCGTCACAATCCAATTCTATCATCTAGATTATGTTCTTCATGGAACTTATTTCATAGGCATCCGATACAGGTAATCCAAATTCCTTGTTTTATTTTCTACACAACCATCAAGAATTAAAACCTCCATGAATAGAGATAATTTTACTATGCATCTACACCCCTATCTTGTGGATCAAACATATCATTTCCTCCAAAATTCCTCTCCTCCTTTGAACTCCATCCCCATATCTTATTCTAGAGGGTACATTTAACTATATTATTTAGGATCACTCAAAGAGTCCACACTAATGTTCAAATCTGAAAAATGTTCCACCATGAGATTATAGACTTGATGAATCTAATGTTGTGCTTTTTATCTAGCCTATTTTCTTGAATCTCCCTTTGGCGGATCTCATAAATATTAAAACCCCTAATAATGGAAGACATTGCACGATATTTCTTGAGAATATCAAGAATTTCAAGACTTTCATGAAGATTTATATCCTAGGCATCACTACTATTTATAACAGGATTGTTGTCATTGTTTTCAAGTATAATGTGGCATAGACTAGGGTTGGGAATTTTTTTATATATATTCCATTTGAATGAGAAACTCCCAGTCCATTTTTCCTACCATTTTTGCAACACCACAAAATCGTCCAATTCCATTCATTGAGAAAAAAAAGGAATATTGGACAACCACTGAGAATGACACCAACTATCAACTACACATCCTTAAATGATAGATTCAACTTCTAGTTTCCATTGGGGTGTAATTTCCCACACATTTTACTTTATGATTTTGCAAATATTATCTTCAATTTAGGATTTTATAACGAATAAATTTGCATTATAAAACTTGGTTATAAAATCCAAATGATTGTAACTTTCACCATCACCAAAGAATAATAACTTCATTACCTCTATATAAAACCAAACTTTGTCCCTTAGGTTTCCCACTGGATATCACTCACTAAATTGCAATTGTAGTGATAACCAATAAAGGTATATTTTTTTGAAGATACCAAGTCCGTATGAATCTAATGGTGGGGACCTTATGGACCCTCCTAACTCCAACACAAGGGTTCCAACTAATATTTCATCTTCAAAAGATTATTGGTGAGCATGGATGGTAGATGGGTAGTCTGGTGCTTATTTGATGTTGTGCCTTTTGTCCTTTGCAAGTTCGTTGTTGGCCTCTTAGTCATATGTGGCTTATATGATGCTACTATTTTTTTTCCTTTGTAAGTTTTTTGTTGGCCTCTTGGTCTTTGGATTACGAAGACATAGTGTGGTCGCGGCCTTGTGTTTCTGTGGGGTGATTCTGGCACTTTTTTTATATTTGGTGTTATCATTTCTATTGGTTGTTATATGCTAGTGGTGGTATGCAGATTAAATTATTTTGGAAGGCTTTGTTACTCCTAGGTTGGCCCTGTTGGGTTCTTGTCATAGCTGTCGGATGACATCGAAGCAATGCTTTGAGGGTCGCGACCTGGAAGTCCCATAATGCATGGAGACACTCTAGGCGAGGTGTAACCATCAATTCTAATGGTTTTTTGGGTGAATTCTTGTGTGGGTGATAGAGCTAGTCATCCCTCTATGGATAATTGCACATGTATAAGTGTCGAGTATGTATAGGAAGGTAACCAAACCATATATGGAAATATTCACATGTATTTTATTTAGGTTGAGCGGCAAAGAAAATTAGTTGAGAAAATTTACACCCTCTATGCACAATCATATATTCATGTAAATTAGTTACTTTGGATAATATAAACATACTATTAAAAACAAAAAGTGTTTCTAGATTTAGACCTCACATTTTCTATCTAATCAACATCAACCTATTGACCTCACGAGATCTATCAAAAAAAACTTTAGTGCCAACATAATAAAACATAGTCATCCACATAGAATATAGCTAAACATTATCTAAGAAACTAAAATGTTGATTATATAAATGTATTTCGGATTAATCACATTATTAGGATTTGGTCGAACTTTCAAACCAACTAATGTGGTTCATCCTCAGGACAAGGTGAAAAATCCAGTTGATCTTATTGTATAAATAGTGTGGATGCATCATTGCCTGGAATTAGTCACTGAAAACTAGTCGTTAATGAATTAGTTAATTAGTTATAATATAACAAATTTAATTAAATATTTTTATTAATAAATTAATAAATATTATAACAAAATGGTTAAAATAATAATAATATAAATATTTTAATAAAATTTAAATTTTTATTATGCTAAAAGAGTTTATTAATAAATATAATACATGGGAAAATATGTAATATATTGTAACAAAATACATAGGATAATAATATCAAGGGTAAAATAAAGAAAAATCAAGATAAAAGAAAAAGGATTAAAGGAAATTTATCCAAGATCAAGGATGAAAGAGAGGAAAGAAGGGAAATGAAACCCTAAAAAATAACAATCAAAGACTAAATGCAAAAGCAGATAGACGCCAAGGGGGAAAATCACTTAGAGAGAGCTGGAATCCAGCTCTTACTTAATTTCCAACCATCATCTATGTTGAGATTCTTAGCATGTCTTTCAATCTCAATGGCTTCCCTAAGCTTCCTATGATGGTAGTGGTCAACCTTGGCAATGACTTTGGAGTCTTCAATGCGTGCATGGTGACACGATTTCTCCGCATGTTCTGCAAGAGCCGATGTGCGGGACCGATTATGCCTAATATTTGCAACGTGTTCCTGGATTCTCTGTCTAATGGATTGCTTTTTTTCACCAATATAGGGAGTGCCATAGGAACAAGGAACCATGTAAACACATTTCATGTATTTTGCGTCGATAGGGTCCTTGACAGATCCGAAATAATTTCTAATAGTATACTGAGGTTTAAACGAAGAGGAGACATTATTCCTTTCAATCAAATTGCCCATGTCCTTAGAAGGAACAATTTCGCCTCTTCGTTCAAACCTCTGTATACTATTAGAAATTCTCTCAGATTCGTCAAGGACCTTATCAACCCAAAAGACATGAAAGGTGTTTACGTGGTTCCTTGTTCCTATGGAACTCCCTATATTGGTGAAACATGTTGATCCATTAGACAGAGAATCCAGAAGCACACTATAGACATTAGGCACAATCAGTCCCACACATCAGCTCTTATAGAACATGCGGAGAAATGATGTCACCATGTATGCAGTGAAGACTCCAAAGTTATTTAATTTAAAATTATAAATCAGATAAATATTTTCTTGTTAAGTTTTAGTAATAATAAATGGGAAAAAATAAAAATCATAAAAGGTTTGCTTTTTTATTATTAGCTTAAATTCATCACTTCTGATCTATCAAGTGTTGAGATGGATCAAATCTCTCGAGGTGAAAAATTTAAGGAGATGATTGCAGCTCAAGAGATTTTATTCCTCTCCTCGCTTGATAGATCTAGAGTTAAGATGGATCTAGGTTGGTTTCAGTCATGTGCGGCCAAGGAAAATCTATCAAAGATTTGATTAATTTTATCAATAGTATGTAAATAAATATAATATTAATATAATCATTTTAAATATGCTAAATATGTCCTAGATTAATCTAGTCATTTTAATTTTAAGTTTTCTTCATTACCTTAGTTTGTTGAGATGATAAATATTTTTAATGTCTTTAATGATGAAAAATGATGAAATAAAATTTTGAATGCAAAAAGTGGCATTGTAATAGAGTTGAATGATAGAAAATGTGAATAATAAAAATGTAGTCAATTATAAATAGTCTTCATTGTAATCAATCTCAAACTATTTTCTTCTACTATTATTATTGTCACCCTTGTTCATTTTGTCATCCTCTCATATCAATTATATGAAAAGGACAATTTAAATCATAAACCATTTAAATATTTAGCTCGAGTTGTTGAAGTAAACAACATACCTTGTCTCTCTTGCTCTCCAATATTAATAGGTTGAATTACTATAACACAAAAATCAATGTACATTGCTAATAATTTTGTGTGCTTCAACTGAAATCAATGCGCATTTTTAATCCAATCACTTTAAAATTAATGTACTATCATACATCCAATTACATCAAATCGTAAATCAACATCTACACTGAAAACAATGCATCTAATGCAAGCAATTAAATAAGATTAGAAAACAACGTCTACATTGAAATCAATGCATCTAATGTAAGCAATCAATAGGACTAGAAATCAACATCTACACTCAAATCAATGCATCGAGTGCAAGTAAAAAAATATGATTAGAAACCAACATATACACTGAAATCAATGCATTTAGTACAAGCAATCAAATAGCATTAGAAATCACCATCTACACTGAAATCAATGCATTTAATGCAAGCGATCAAATAATATTAGAAATCATCTACATTGAAATCAATGCATTTAGTGCAAGCGATCAAATATAATTATGAACCAACATCTACATTGAAATCAATGCATCTAGTGCAAGAAATCAAATGGGATTAGAAATCACCATCTACATCGAAATCAATGCATTGAGGGCGAGAAATCAAATAGTATTAGAAACCAACATCTACATTGAAATCAATACATTTAGTGCAAGCAATAAAACATGATTATAAATCACTATCTACATTGAAATCAATGCATTTAGTGCAACCAATAAAATGAGATTATAAATCATCTACACTGAAATCAATGCATCTAGTGCAAGCAATCAAATAGGATTAGACACCAACATTTACACTAAAATCAATGCATATAGTGCAAACAATCAAATAAGATTAGAAATCACCATCTACACTGAAATCAATGAATTTAGTGTAAGAAATAAAATAGGATTATAAATCATCTACAGTCAAATCAATGCATCTAGTGCAAGAAATCAAATATAATTAGAAATCAACATCTACACTAAAATCAATGCATCTAGTGCAAGCAATCAAATAGGATTAGAAATCATCATCTACACTAAAATCAATACATCTAGTGCAAGAAATATTCTTCCCTCTCTCCCCCCTCGATCAATATCTATATCTCCTTTCATCTCTCCTTCTTTGTATCTCTATCTCACCCCCCCCCCCCCAAAAAAAACACATGCTTTCTCACTCCATATCTATCAATCTCTTTCCCTCCCTCTCTCCATCTCTCTCTTCCTCCCTCTCTCCACCTTCCGTCAATATCTCTATCTCCCTCTATCTCTATATATCACCCCCAAAACATACACTTTTTCTCCAATCTATCCATCTATCCCTCCATCCTCCTATCCCTCTTTCTCTCTTTCTTCCCCTTATCTCCCTCTCCCCCACTTCTCTCTCTTTCCTCATGTTGTCCTCTCTCCCTCTCTCTCCACCTTTTTCTCTCTATGTCTTTCTTCTTACCTCCTTCTCTCTGCCCCTAGAACTTCATCTATTTTTCCCTCCCTCTCTCCACTCTCTCAAATCCTCTCTCTCTCTCTCTCCAACTTTGTTACTATATCCCTCCCTCTCTCCTTCTCTTTCATTCTCTCCCCCCTTCTCTCCATCTCTTCTTATTTGTCTCTTTTTCTCACCCCCAAACATACACACTCTCTATCCATATCTCCCTTGTCACTCCCTCTCTCTCTCAACTTGTCACTATCTATGTCTTTCTTATTCCTTCTCTCCCTCCTCCAACTCCATATCTATATCCCTCCCCCTCTCCTCATCTCTCTCAAGTCCTCTCTCTCTTCCTTCCTCTCTCTCCCTTTCTCTCCTACCTTCATCTCTCTTCCCCCATCACTCTATTTGTATATATATCTCTCTCTTTGCCCTCCAATCCTCTCTCTTACCCATCACTCTCCTCTCTCTCATACTTCCTCTCTCTCCCTTTCTCTCCTACCTCCCTCTCTCTTCCCCATCTCTCGCTCTCTCTCTTTGCCCTCCAATTCTCTCTCTTCCCCATCACTCTCTCTCTCTCTCTCTCTCTCTCTCTCTCTATGTTACTATTTACCTCTCTCCCTCCTTCTCTCCCCACTTCTCTCCATCTCTCCTTATTTGTCTCTTTATCTCACCCCTAAACATACACACTCTCTCCATATCTCCCTTGTAACTCCCTCTCTATCCAGTTCTCAATCTATATGCCTTTCTTCTTCCCTCCCTCTTTCCCCCTCCAACTCCATCCCTCTCTCTCTCTCCACTTATCACTCTTTATGCCTTTCTTCTTCCATCCCTCTTTCCCCCTCCAAATCCATCTCTCTATACCTCCCTCTCTCCTCCTCTCTCCTCCTCTCTCTCTCTCTCTCTCTCTCTCTCTCTCTCTCTCTCTATCCTCCTTCCATATTTGTGTCTCCCTCTCCCTCTTTTACCCTTATCTACCTCTCTCACTCCTAACCCTCTCTGTGTCTTCATTCCTTATCTCCCTTCTCCTTCAATTTATCTTCATCTCTCCCTTGTGACTTCCCCTATCTCTTCACCTGTATCACTCTATGTCTTTATTCTTCATTCCCATATATATCTAGAGTTAATATATATCATGATATATTAATATATATTATAATATAACAAATTTAATATTGTATTAATCCAAATTTATTAAATTTAATAATATTAATATTATAATATATTAATATGAATATTAAAATTAGTAATAATATTATTATTAAGATTAGGGTTAATGATGTTTTTTTTGCATGGTATTAATAATCATTTGGCCCATGGTATTTGGCTCATAGATTTCACTTAAATAAAGCCTCTTTTTTGTGTGTTCATAAATATAAAGATGATTATATTTATATTTTCCTGGCAAAGGCAATTGAAAGGTAGGGAGGAGCGGTTAAGGAAACCTTTGCTGCAACTTCTATGGCCTCTGCCAAGAACACTGCTCGACTGGACAAGCTAGAAATCGCCTTCAATTCACTGACAGAAGAACTACGCATGCAAGGCAGGGCTCTAGACAACTTTGTTCGCCGCTTCGATTTATATCTCTGCCATGTCCTTAATGTCTCTATTGAAATTCCAGTAGATGACTCACATACTACCATCATTCGGTGTTTTAAGCCACAAATTTAGCCGAAGGGTGGCGAGGAGGCAAGTCCAAGTGCTACGGGAAAATCTGGGGCCTCGAATCCAATTCCGTGATGTGTGTGCTCTCTCTCTGGTTTAATTCTTGTCTGTATACTGTGTCTGTTTCCTATTTCAATCGGTATGTACCAGGCTACTTTCATGCCTACAGTAGGCCTTTTGTTAGCTTTATATCTACTACAGGCAACCCTGCGTGGTTGGCCTGAAATTTTGTTCTTTGGTATGTGCTTCTGCAATAGCTAGGCTTCATATAGCTAGTTTAGTTGTCAACATGCAAATGAGAAGGTCTGTGACCCTCCATGATTCTTTGATAATTTCAGGCCATTTTGAACACCTATGTAACCTCAGTTTTTTGATATAAAAAGAGGTTTTATTTATTTACCATACCTCTGGTTTATTTATTTTATTTAATTACCATATCTCATTTATTTACCATGGTATTTGACCCACATGCGTGGTATATAATTAGATATTGATTTCTAATCCTATTTGATACATTTTTATTTATTTACCATACCTCTCTATACCTGTTTTATAAATATGGTATTTTTCCCATAGGTTTTTCCTAAATAAAACCTCCTTTTTGAGTTTTAGTAAATATAAAGTGGTTTATGGAGTAAATATAAAAAAAAAAAGTTTTATTTATTTACCATATCTTTAGTTTATTTATATTTTTATTTATTTACCATATCTTTGTAGTAAGTATATAAAGAGATTTTATTTATTTACCATACCTCTAATTTATATATTTTTATTTATTTAACATACCTCTTTTTTAAGTGTTCCTAACCTTCTTTATATTTTAAATTTATATTGTATTTATGCATAATAATAATAAGATTAATTTTTAAATAAATGATTAAAAATATTAAATATTATGTTTATGTTTACATATTTACGTGTTTACGTAAGATCTACCCCTCCCCCCATGCTAAGTAACTATAAGTAAATTAATTAATATTAAAAACCAACGTTACCACACAACTAAAATATAAACCCACCTTATGATCCTAGTCCAAACACAATTAATTGACGATGGATAAATTAATTAATGTTAAAAAACCAATGTTACCACACAACTGAAATATAAACCCACCTTATGATCCTAGTCCAAACACGCCTGCTCGCAAGTTTGAAAGACAATAGAGGAGAAATTTTATTACAATGCCTACATTGATGATCACTCCACAATGATGATGTCACTCACATTGACAATACATACAATTCACTCACTAATAACTCTTGGTTTACTAAGGTTAGTAGGTAATATGTTTAGTTATTTAGGGAATTTTAGGTTACTGGGTTATTATGGAAATATGATTAACGAAGTAATTATTATAATCATAATATAATTAAGATGGTCAGCCATGGTCAATATGGTTAACCATGATCAAAAGTCAATGTCTAGTGTGTTAGTTGAATTATGATGACTTATATTTATTGATAGTTAATATTTGTTAATATGAATTTAGTGGGTTAAGAGGTTAGTAGATTAAATATTACATGTTAATAGGTGGTCATATTGCCTACCATTGTTAATATATCTTATTGGTCAATAATTTTAACTGGTTATAGTGTATTTTAGGGTTAATGTGTTTAAGGTCATATGATTTTAAGAGTTGATTGTGACCAATATCATAAGGGTTAAGAAGTATAAAGTCATCGTGGTTAGAGTTATAGTGCATTTAAGGGCATAATGGTTAGAGGCATTGTCATATAAATAGGTTTTCATGTTTGGGAGTTATTTTATTAAAGAATGCAATTATTAAGTGTCATAAAGGCTAGGGAGTATAGTGGAGAAAAGATTAAAATATATTTGGTTTATCATTAATAATACATGATAGTCTCCTCATGGGATGACCAAGTGGTTGGCACAATGGGATGTCACCCCTCCACCCAGTTTCAAATCCTATTGGGGAGCATGTTTGACACAATGTGATAAGGCTCAAGGAGTAGTCTCCCCCGCCCTTATGGAGATTCGACTCTTAATAAGTCATAAATTCATGGTATATTTGGTTTAAGGGATATTGGATACACTCTTGGTGTTATAGTGGCAGCCGCTAGGTTTGATATTGGGCTTTGCTCATATTACTCCAACAAATTAATGCTTCACTATGTTAAAAAAAAAAACATCATCAATAATACATGATAAATATTTCCGAGGGGGAGCTCAATTGCTTAATTCAAGAAATGTGAAATCGTTGAAACTCAAAAGACCCAGGTTCAAATTCCCCTTGTTGTGACTCGGGCTTTGGGGAGGAGGAAATATTGTATCCCCCCATAGGCTTACTGTTAGTTACTTGTCAGGCGAGCTGTTGGGTTCCTCTAGGTTACAAAAAAAAATTACATGATAAATAACATCTACCATGGAATTAGGGGAAAATAAATTGGTAAGAGATTTGAATCTCTATAGGGGGAATCTCAATGCCACTACTTTACCAATTAATGAAGCCACAAACATTAAATTTTATAAATAATATTATCATTATTATCATTGTTACTACTACTTATTATTATTTATTATGATAATTGTTCATTATTATTATTAATACTGATCCATGGGATCAAAATATGCTCAAAAATTAAAGTGCTCAAAATATTCTGAAACTAGCGCTAAATCATAGATCTTTTCATTCTAATTCCAATGACACTTAAATCACCTCAATATAACACAGTATGAGGAATTTATTGCACTATGAAGTTTTTGGAAAATAGTTAAAGAGTCATCTTGCATGGTAGACTGGGTAGCTAACTCGGAAGGTCGTACGATGATGTGGCACTGACATCAATAGTTGACTATGAAGGTACGATGGCCATACATGCCAATCACGTGCTGCCATGTGGGATGTTCGTACAGGTCGGGTTGGAAAATTTTATTGGTTGTTTTATTTTGGATCGGCAATCAGGAGGTGCCACATGGTCCAATGGGAGGGTGCCACATGGACCTCAAGGTTCATGCAAAATTTGTTATGGGTTGACCAACCTTGAATGGGTTTGACCCCACGAGCTCACTTCATTCAACCATACACCATACCATTCTGAAAGTTTAGTTCTTAAAATATGTGGATGGGTCAATTTTATGGTTTTGGGGGGCAGTGTGGGGAGCAAGCTAGCGGGCTTGCCCAATGAGCCCCAACCCCAAGTTACATGGCAATGTATATGACCACAGCAAAACGCAAAGGGGGTGGGTGTGTCGCCCAACCCTCATACCCATTTAATATATAAAATTGTCAACGGAACCAACGGCTAATACCACAAACGGGTGGGGCGTGTGGCACCCTACCTGCACCCCAACCCACGACCACATGCAACTTCATACAACCAGGAGCATGAAGCTGGCAGGCGCGTGGCCTCTTTCCCGTGCCCCTGGAGACATTATACGCCATATGAACAAACCGAGGGTAGAGGAAAAAGTACAACCCTATTGGTGCATTTAAGTTTCGACAAATTGCATAATTTTTGGTGGAATTTATGGCACTCTTGCACCAAATTATCACTTGGTGGTTATGCCAAAAGGATATTCATTTATAGTTTTGCCAGTTTTGTCATTTTGTAGGACACATAACATAGAAATGAACAAGGAGGCCTATCTTGGCCATTTTTCAGCCTTTTTGAACCCAAGAATAGCTAGCATAGGGGTATTGGGTGTTCTGGACACAATGGTAGCATTATTTTTATGATTTACGAATTGTATGTTGATATGATTTACATTTTGAGCAAATAATTTAAAGGCCCATCATTGGAAGTTGGACCTAGAGATGTAGCCCAAGAAGGGTGAAATCCTTCGTCAAATTGTTATTTTGTGATTCTACATGTTGTCTATTTTTCTCTTGTTAAATCTGCAGAACTTAACAAAAATTACTAAGTTTATGTTCTTTTTCAAATTCGATCCATTTCCCACAAGACATAAACTAGCTTGCCAATTTTTTCAAGAACCCTTCAAATTTTTATTTCAAATCGGTTTGGTATTAGATCATGGTTGTTTTGAAGGTTTTATATTTTTTGCAAGTGTTTTCTTGAATGATTACAAGGTCTAATTTCAGAGGAGGAGAGGAGTGCTTGAAGAACCAAACCCTCAAATTGGTTCAAGGAGGTCACAAACTCCAAAAAATCCACCCGTCTTGGCACATGAAGAAGGAAAAGATCTGATGTCTGAGGATGAGATAGATTTTAGAAAGGATTTATGTGATATGTCAGAGATGGTAAAAGTGTTTGTTGGAAACAGTACCCCTTGAAGAAGAATTTTAGAGAAAGACTTTGTAGATCAAGGAGCGAAGTGTGCAGTGTGAAGTGTATTTTGAGTCTTAGGGGCTTTGAGGTGAGTCAAAGCCCCTTATTTTCAAAATGGATGGGAGTATTTTGTGAACGTTGAACTCCGCCCATGGTTTTTGAACCATGGTATTGTAAATGTAAAATATATATAAGGAGTCTAGGATATAAGTAAGATATCATAAGATTTGATAAATAATTGATGAGATGCACTTGGGTGTAACATTGTTTTGAGTCAGAGTCTGTCATTTTTGGTTAGAGGAAAGGCTCATGCAGCTGAGTGCGTGGAGACCTTAGGAAGTTTGCAGCTGAGTGCACATGGTGGAATTGATTGTATGATAAAGATCTAAGCATTAATAAAATACTTTTGAAGACAGATCAATTTTTTAATTTGATGTTTTTGTTTACTTGTATTTTATGGTATCTATTCTAAGTAAGGGTTTTGATCTATATTTTCATAGTGAAGTTCTGTTTATGGTTGTTTGCATTGTTTTATGCTTAAATAAGTAAGATCATGCAGCCTGCAAGAAAGTTCAATAGATGTGTTGAATAGCACTAGTATAGTTGATAGATATGATTTGCGAAGATCTTCCAATTAGAAAAAGGAATCGAAGCCATAAGTCCACATTCCATTGTCCCTCTAGATGCAAAAACCTAGTTCTAGAATCCCCCTATATTTCCTTAGCTGAGACTTCAGTCTGCACAAGCAGATAGTTGCCGAAAGGGCCGATAATAGTGGGTTTTGTTAGTTTGCGTAGCCACATTGAACCTAGTTCTAGGCCCCATTAAGCCAACAAATGGTTCTATTTCCCGGACTAGGATCTGATTGAGGGATAGCTGGATGTGGCATCCATCTAAGAAAGAGATTCAAAATTGGGTAGATCTAAAAGAACGTAAGTTTGTTGCCCAAGAAAACATAAATCTGTGCATATCTACCGAATATTGGTTACAGAAGTATATTTTTACATATTAGTATGATATATGTTTCTTGTCATTTTCTAGTGAGTTGTATGAGTGGATATCAAGACTAGTTGATCAAAAGAGTTGTTTCAACAATAAACCTACTATGTGGACCCCAGAATTGATCAAGCAGCTCAAAAACACTAATACGAGATTGCAAGGGTTGTTGATTATTGGATTGATAGTATCCTTGGAGGTTTTATCACTAAGTTCATGATTGATACCTTAGTATCCTATAGTAGAGCAAAGCACAAATTTTTCAAAGGCCTGCAAGGTAAGTACCTAAATTCATTGAAGTTCTAGATTAAAATGCTATTGTGTGAAAAGGGTGTACTAAAAATGCGCTCAGATTAATTTTCAGAGAAAGAAAACCTGGTGTTGCATGAAGCAGTAAGAGATTTAGGAAAAATTGGGGTACTTACGTTGAAACTAAATATAGTCCGTTGTTTGGGCCTAAAGAAGGAGAAAGAAACCCTGCTACCCAGAGAAGTGTGTCGTTGAAATCTGAAAATTATCATAGCGCTACGGAGATTCCCCAACCTTCCACCCCCATCATCACCCAATTTTAATTCATACCTCCACCTCCATATCCCCCATTCATCATGGCCCAACCACCAAATATGCCTATGTTCAAGGGATCAGATGATCCAGAACAATGCTAGTTTTTTGCAGAAGAAATATGGAATTCACAGAATATTACATATGAAAATATGAAGAAAGTGTAGTTAGTTATAACGTTGCAAGACAAAGTGTTGTCCTAGTATATGAAATATACTATGATGAATGTGAATTCTACATTGGCTGAGATGAATACTGTGTTGAATGTTGAGTTCAAAAAACCAAACTCGTAGTCCTAGTGTATCACAAAGATCAAAGAAATTAAGCAGTGTGCTACTCAGACTGTGTGGGAGGTAGACCAAAGATTTAAGACGTTACTAACCCAAATCAGCTTCAAGATCCCTCATGAAAAACATAGATAATGGTTCGTTGTTGTGTTGTTGCCTCACCTCAAATTTCCATTGTCACAATAGAATATTGAAACACAAGAGGAAGCACTAGAGATCGTGATGAAGCTTGAAGCTTCGCCGGTAGCTGATACTAGCATGGGATTTTAGCAAATTTAAACCCAATTGGAGAGCTTGCATATGGAGCTCCAAGATCTAAAGAAGGGAAAGGAGGTTGGGTCTGATATACGGTTGGAAGTCCGGTGTATCAAGTACAAATAGGAGGGTCACTATAAGGAACAGTGCCCTATTTATAGGGATTATTTGGGTACTAGGATGCCAATTCTAATGAAGCCTGGACCGAGCGTTGGGCCAAGTGTAGGGCCTAATGATTGGTGTGGCATATATGAAGTTGTAGGCTAACATTCCACTGATTATTATCATCTGTTGCAAAATTATGTCAGATCGTTGAAGCAATAATTCTGTAACTAATGCATTTCAGTGGTACATGATGAGCAACATTGTCGAAGCTACGATCTCATGATGCAACAAAATCCTGACACATAGAGAATGAAAGTAGAGGTTCGAGAAGCTTCGGGTTCGACGATAGCGTGAGGAGGTTTCCAAGCCTGAGGGTATGGCCCATGAGGAAGAATTGGTTGTGGATGAGGGTATATTATATGTTACAACTGTGGATAGCCTATACATTTTTCCAAGGATTTTCAGAATCCTACTGCAGCTTCCTGTAAGTATTGTCAAGAATTTGGTCATGAAATTGAAGATTTTCCCATTTTATTAGCTAAAATGTAGGAGAAGTGCAACCAACATTCAGGCCATAACATACAAATGATGAGGGTTGAAATACACGAGGCAGATCCTAGCATTAACATAGTAATGCGCAACGGTGTGAATACTGGAGAAAACCACGCAAAAGGAAAGCGACCTATGATGGAGACATGGGTTAAGAAAGCTGAAGATAAGATTGTTGGGTTCAATATATAGTGCAAGAAAGAGACATTCATGGAAGCAAAGAAGACATTTATAACTCCTTAAGCTTAAAAATCCACCACGCAGAGACAGTTGTTCCTGCTGAAGAAGAAGCCTGAGGAGAATGTTGAAGCAAAGGAAGCTGATCTATCCATCTTGACATCCTTTTTGCAAATGTGTATGAAATTTATAAGGGATCAGAAGGCTGTAGAGGGGTTACAGGAGCTGATAGATAACTACACTGGCAAGGAAGATCCATGATTAGAACAGTGTGAAGTAAACAAAGTGTACAAAAATAAGAAGAGAACCAGCTAGGAGATGCGGTCGACTATGCAAATCGAAGATTATGAGATGGATAATGTCACTATGGATCTGGGATCTGATGCCAAAATTCTGCCAAAACAGACATGGGAATGGATGGGAAGGCCTAAGCTACAATGGTCACCTATTTAGCTGAGGATGGGAAACCAGCAAGAGATCATTCCTCTGGGCCGATTGCAGGGCTTTAGCATAGATCTTGATGGAGAAAGTGTGTTAGTCGACTTCAAAGTTATTGAGATTGCTGACGATAGAAATACCTATCCCGCATTGCTTGGATTTTATTGGACTTATGACATGGACGCCATAATAAATATGAAGAATAGGAAGATGGTATTTGAGAAGGATGATAACTAAGTTGTTGTGCCAATGGATCCCTCCGAAGGTGCGCGCTATACAGAGCCTATCCAGCATGAATATGGGGATGCTGATATTGATCAGATCTATAACCTTACTGTGCAAGATGAAGACTGGATTAATCCCACTACTGATGGTAGAATATTTTAGGAGTGCGATAGTTCGTGTTTTTAAGATTCTGATGAAGAGTTGGAGCATTGATAGAATCGCTTACATGAAGTAACCTCGAAGAGATGTAAGAGGATTACCAAATCATTTCACAATGTCACATCACAGGTGCGTGACTTGTCATTTTATGATAGAACAGGGAATGTTGTCCTATTTCTGGTAGAATTTGAACAAAGGGTGTGGAAAGAACAAATATACGAAGCTTTAGACTTCGCAATGAGGTCCACTCCAACCCGATGGTGAGGCACGTACAAAGAAATTTTAGGAGGATCGAATGAGTATTGTAGACTGATAAGACTCAGATTTGGCCACGTAGACACTAAGATCATGGAGAAGTAAAATGGTAGATATCATCATCACGAGCCTTTATCTTGTTGGACCGCAGCCACAGGGGCTTCACTCAATAAACCTGTAACATATCACGTGTGATCATAGCATATTAAACAATACCCTTAATTTGAGTACATATTGGAAAATACCCCTAAAATTCACATTATTTAACCCCCTACCAATATAAACCCAATACACCTTCCCAATTTAAAAATCCCCTAATTTCACTATATATTGTAGGCATCCATTTTTTTATTAACATTTTTTGTACCCCTTTATATTTTTTCATTAACTTTGAGCCCCATTTTTTATACCAACCAATATAAAAACCCTTTATCCCCTATATATCCCCCAATATATTAGGTCATTATTTCCTCATTATATGTCCCCTAATATGAACCCATGTGCTATGGTATTTCTCCTGCAGTGAAGCCTCCGTGACTGCGGCTTGGGGCGAAGAATCTCAACCAGAGTGGGTTCACATTTTTTTCATTCCCTTGATACGATACCTCAGCAATGATATCTTTAGATGGAGTTGTGCCATGGCACTACAAATTGGTATGCAATGACTGAAAGTTTATTATTGACCTATGGCTTTGCTGATGGTTGGGAGTGTATTAATGAGGCTCTTCAAGAAGTCAAAGAAGGAGTATTTTGAATCATTGTTGAGCCAAGAACTCTGGTATAGCCTGATTGGGCTACTTAGTTGGAAAAATCCCAAGAATTCTACAATCAGCCTGGTTTAAAATACCTGGTCAACAATTCAGTGTTGGGGGAGGATATATGTGGGTGCCTACTTGAAAGAGAGCACAAGACTCTAACCAATTCTTCCTAAGGGTGGCTTAGGCATAGTAGAAGTTTTGCGCAGAATGGGGAAAGAGTGTGCAAATGGAGGAAACTGCATCGAGGGAGGTAGGACTGAACTGAATGGGTGATTCTAGCTAAGTTATCCCAAAAAACAACTGTTGGAACAATAAAAAATGATTTTACAATGACTTGGCCGTTAAAATGAGTGTGAGGGATGCATTTAATCTGCATATCTAGGTAGATCTACTGCCAAATCTATAACCAGTTTGTGTCAGAATGCTACAACCTGAGTGCGGAAGAAAGTAAGGAGGATTCATGTGATATTCATATTCCTGAGTTAGAAGGACAACACGATGTTGCAGGGCCTGAGGTAGTGATGTCAGACATAACACAACCTGTTAGGACTCAATAATTCAACATAGGCTCAGAGGTGGAGCCCAAATTTGCGAAGATTGGGGACTTCTGGGATGATGAGACAATAAGAAAGGTCACGAAATTACTAAACAAATACCAAGATTTATTCCCAAGGAAGTTATTGGAACTGAAAGGCATTGTAGGAGATATTAGAGTTATGCACATCACTTTGAAGCCTGATGCAAAGTGGGTCAAGCAACGGCCATATCGGTTGAACCCAAAGTACAAAGAGAAAGTGAGAGAAGAACTCAACAAAATGCTCAGTGTTAGCATTACTGAACTAGTTGAGGAGTCAGAGTGGGTTAGCCCTATGGTGATCTAAGAAAATAAGACTAAAGGAGAAATAATGATTTGCGTTGATCTCCACAAGCTCAGCGATGCATGTATCCATGATCCATTTCTGACACCGTTCACAGATGAAGATAGTTGAGTTGCAGCTGCAATTGTAGCCGAACACTCTGCCAGAAATCTGGGAGAAGCGCACAACAGAGCTCAAGGCTGCCATTGAAAAAATAGAATCCACTATCCAGGAGTGTGTGCAAGTATTCAGAGATGTCATGGATGCAAGGGCCGCACCGTAGAAGGACCCTTGGGTGTAGAAGATAGAAGCAGAATTTCGTGAGAAGCTCAAAAAAATGGACCAGATTAAGGTCACAACAAAGACCTTAGCGCTGATGCAGCGGTATACCCATCTCCAAGAGGGTAAATTATTACAAGATAAGATCAATGAGCTACGCAGGAAGGAGCAACTCATTATAGACAGAATGAAGTCATGGGAAGCAGAGGCTAGTCAGCTTTACCAAACTTTAGAAAAGAAGCTAAAATCACTCTATAAGGCAAAGAGAGGATTTGAGCAAAAGACAGTTAGGCCAGTTACTGAGACGCTGCTCAGCGAGGTCGGAGACTTTGAAAGGCAGTGCGCTAAAGTGATTCCACCATTGAAGGATACCTTGAGCAGAATTAAAGCAAAGATCGATGGCGCACCTGCATTGTGACTTGGGATGAGTCACAGTTTTTTGTTGGGGACCTGCTGGACACAATACCCCTCGAAGAAGAAAGTTATAGAAAGACTTCGTAGATCAATGAGTGGAGTGCACTGTGCGAAGTGTATTTTGAGTCTTAGGGGCTTTGGGGTGGTTTAAAGTCCCTTATTTTGTAAAGGGATGGGAACATTTTTTGAACGTGGAATTTTACCCATGTTTTTCGGACCATGGTATTATAAATGTAAAAACTATATAAGGAGTCTAAGATATAAATAAGATATCATAAGATTTGATAGAGAATTGATGAGATGCACTTGGATGTAATGTTGTTTTTAGTCAGAGTCTATGGTTTTTAGTTAGAGTAAAGGTTCCTATAGCTAAGTGCATGGAGACCTTAGGAAGTTTGCAACTGAGTGCACAGACCCCTGTAGCTGAGTGCATAGGGTGGGATTGATTGTATGAGAAATATATGAGCATTAATGATATAATTTTGAATGCAGATCAATGTTTTAAGTTTATGTGTTTGTTTACTTGTATTTTATGTGTTAAGTAAGGGTTTTTATCTATAATTTCATAGTGAAGTTTTTTTTATGGTTGTTTGCATTATTTTATGCTTAAATAAGTAAGATCACGTAGCCTCCAAGCAATTTCAATAGATGTGTTGAACAACGCTAGTATAGTTGATAGATCTTATCTGCGAAGATATGCCAAGTATAGAAAGGAAGAAAAGACCTAAAGCCATAGTCCATTGTCCCTTTGGATACAAAAACCTGGTACTAGGATCCCCATATATTGCCTCAAGTGATACTTCGGTCTATGTAAGCAAATTGTTTCTGAAAGGGCCAGTAATAGTGGGTTTTTTTGGTTTTCCTAGCCACATTGAACCTGGGTCTAGGCCCCATTAAGCCAACATTTTTTAACAATGACAGGACAACAAGGCTACAAAGAGAGAGTTCAAATCATTCAAAAGGTAATGGTGGTGATGAGAGCAAGCCTCCACCTCCACCTCCATCTTCACATCCATCCTCACCTCCTTCTTCACATCCTTCAACACCTAGACATACTCTGTTGGAAATGTTGTCATTGATGGCAAAGGAGGCAGCAAAGAAGCAAACGAAGGAAGCAAAGGAGACAGGCAGAGGCAGAGGAAGCGAATATGGAGCAGCAAAGTATATATATATATATCTCATTCCGAGAATCATAACCCAAGCAGCAATGTAATGCATATATAATATAAATCTCATTCCGGGAATCGCATACTCCAGCAGCAAAGTATATATTGTTCTTTATATACAAAGGACTAAAGCATATATATATACATATGTATAGCCATACGTAGCGCGAGATTCAAAGAACAAAGTACCATAAGGCGGGACCCCTTACCCAATCACATCGGAGATTATAAGGTCAGCGGAACGTATAAACCAAAGAAATGCGATGCGATGCAATGTAATGAAGATGCGATGCGATGCGATAAATTTGCGATGTGGTGCGATCGCATATCGCAATCGGTGAAACACAAAAGGAATAGGCAGAGCAGGATGCGATGCGATGTAATGAAGATGCAATGCGATGCGGTGCGATTGCATATCGCAATCGGTGAAACATAAAAGGAATAGGCAGAGCAGATGCGATGCGATGCGATGCAAGTGCTTTATTATAATGTTCCACTTCCAAAGGTGTAATTTAGTACTTTATAGTGTAATTTGATGTATTTCCGAAACATTTACAAAGGTATTAACGCTATGGACCAATTAAATAATAAAAGGAAATTAGAGTGGGACCCAATATTAAAGGCGGATCATGCAATGGTTTATGTTGTAAACCAAGGTCGGAGTTTCGTATAAAATTCAATGGAAAATGAACATAACTCAATGTGTTAATAAAATACTGGAACCCTACGTAGAAGAGCGGAACCGTGACCAGATGAACAGTGACGACAGTTTATGGTTTTCATCGCACCATCTTTACACGGTGGGAGGTATTAGAGGAGTTGCGAGCGATTCCATAGAAAGCTCGACGCGTGTCCCCGAGCGAAATAGGAAAACCATCGTCTAAAGTGCGCCATCGCACGTTATAGTTCATACCAAGATGTCGAGCGATATTGTGATGAGCCGTTGATTTGGGAAGGGGCCATCGAATGGTGATTGCACGCTCGACTTGCCCGAAGTTTAATAAAAGAGCCCGGATCATATCGACAACGATCGACGGTGTAGATTCATTGCAGGTGGGGTCTGGAGCCAAGATTTATTATGCGGTTATGTGTTTAAAACAGAGCGTTGGATTTAATATAAAGTGCGAAGGGTTATAACTTTAGTCCTAAGGTTCGGAGATATATATATATATACTATGAGGAAACCATGAGCATATAAGAATTTATTTATGTTAATATATATCGAATTTTGATGCGTTGGGGTTTAAGCCAAAGTCAAGGATACTATGCAGCATTTCGAAACACTGGGTAGAAAAATTTACAATATATTGGTATATTATGCTGTGAGCTAATATTACAGTTGTTCTAAATCAAGCATATAAGTGCAAAGGCCCGAAAAGTTAGAGATGCATGGTTATATGCATAGAAAGAAAAATTGGGTTAAGTACTAAATTGAGTGCAGGTAATTTTATGTGCAAGTAAGTTTTAATTATTTAAATTGCCAGCCCAGAAAATGGAGTATTGAAATTGCCCAGATCAACAGTTGGATTGAGTACAAATTTGCTGTATCCATTTTATATGCACACCGAAAGAGGAAGTATGAGGCCTGACAGAGGTAAACAAAATTTGTAGAGTTGAAGAGATGTAAAGAAAAGGGATTCAAAAGTGCAGTGAACAGGTGAAATATACAGATGACAGTAAACAAAGAGAATGCAAAATAGTTTCTTAACAGCAGTAGAAAAATACAAAATCCAGTAAAGCCAAAGTTCAGAAGAAGAGCTGAGTGATATTGAAATGTGTAACTGAAAATGTAAATATTTTTTGTTGTTAATATTGTTTGTGATGCAAAGGCAAGTATCCTAAGGAAAAGACAAAATCCCACTGTAGCATGGAAATTTGTACATATTGTTATAATTTTAAAAATGGGTTGGATAAAGGAATGAGAAGACAGAAGCCAAAGAGTCATGACTGTTGTTGAGCCTCAAAATTGTGTTTTCTTTCATTCCACTTTACCTCATTTCATCATTCTTTTATCACTTCATAAGCCTAAAATCAATGAAGAATGATTAGGATTGCTTAAAGGTTACATGCAATTGATTAACATATTGTATTTTCATGATTTTTGCTATTTTAACAATTTTCTGAAAAATAACTACAGAATACAGGCATTCCGTAGCCGACCGGCGATTCCTCGTTGTACTGCTGCATGTACTTTTGGTAGGGTTACAGTGTGTCGTCTCAAGAAAAACCACATATGGGCATATTCCACGTCATGTCTACATGGTTCCTTGCTCACCATGAAGGAAGAAACGAATTCTGTGCGTGGTTATGCACGTGGAAACCAAAATCAAGAGGTAGAGTTCTACCGGGACACAGACTCTACAGTTGTCTGCAGCAAAAGTACGCAGTCTTCAATAAGAGTTTTAATTCGAATAGGAATGGGAAAGACAGTAATCCCTTCATTATCTCAAGTTCTATTATGTAATTTCATTATAAATATGACTTGGGAGACCAAGCAACGTTGGTTATATCTTGGTTAGTTTTTAGCTTTTGCTGTTAGATTTCAAAACCGTGAATACTCTGTTTTTCAGTCTTTTTCTCCTTTAATGAAAGAAACAGCATTTCTGTGAATGTGTTGAGTCGATTTTGAGTTAGATTGCATGCTACCAGGTGGTGGAGGGCCCCTACCTCCTGAGCGGCTTAGTTTTCACTGTTTAGATAAGTATTTTAGCTCTGTTTTCCAGTTTAGATGAGTATTTTAATTGTGTTTTCATTTATAATTCAAACAAGCTTCTACGGTTTAGGATCATCATTGATTTCATTAAAATATCACAGCTAGACTTGTTCTAATCATCTCTTCCAAAATATCATTATGATGAATGAGAAATAGTTGTGATTTTGTAGGCTTTAGTTACATTTCCTTTTGTTAATTATCATAGTGAGAATTGTATGGACTGTGTAATTTCATAGATTAATGACATGTCAATTTCAATAGAATACTCCCGAGGTAGAATGCATGTGGTTCAGCTTTGTCCTTTCTTTTCAAGCTCAAGGTCGGCATCAACCTCCGTTTACCGTGTTTTAAGTAGATTAGGGCACACTAGCTGAATAGTTCATTTTGTTTCAAGATAGATTAATAGCATTCTAGCTTAGTTGTAGTCACTGTATTTTCAGATTGATAGATTGCACTCTCACCTAGTGTTATCCATTGCATTTTAAGTAGTATTAACTGTTAGCATTAAAACTCACAGCCTTCATTATTTACAAAACTTACTTTTGTTCTGAATCTATATTGATATATCATCACATGAACAGAGGTCAGTCATATTAGTTTAAGGCTTTGATTATCCTGCAAATCTTTTATAAATTCACCAATAGCCTTCTTCCCAAACATTATTCTAGAAAATCTCTAAATTTCTGAATAAGGCTTAGTAGTGATAAATCAAGTTGCAGAATAGAATAACTTCAGCATGATAGGTTAATTTAGATTTTTGTAATATTATGAGTTGATTGTTTAGTTAGGAGAACTTCATTTACACTTAGCACTCCATTTCTCAAGTTCATTTCAAGTTCATGTCATGGATTTTGCTTTTGCCATGCAGTCATTATCAAGCTTTGTATTTGTTGTTTCGTTAGTCATAGCCATTGTTTTAGGTTTGATTCCGTTTCAGCATTTACATTTCCGTTTACCTAGTTAGTTTAGGCTTCACTCGTTTTGACCAATAGCTTTCCTCATTAGCACTTAGTTCTTTTCCTTTTCAAAATAAAACCATAAAACCAAAAACATCAGAAAACACTAAACACAACGAAGTAGGAAGAGGTTACTTAGGCACATATAGTGCACCACACTTCAGCAGTTTACTGACCCTGGTTGAAAATTAAATGAGCTCAATTTAGGAGACTAGGTTGAGACCAAACATTTTGGCGCCGTTGCCGGGGAAGTGTAACTAGGTATCCTGATTTCCTACATCCACAAAAACAAAAACAAAAACTTCAATCACCTACCACACCCACTATATCATGTGGTGCAGTAAGAGCCACACATCCACATCATGAATTCATATTTACAAGTAGAAGAAGAGGTGACAAAGGAGGTTGAAGAAATGGATGGAGATGATGACAATGAGGAAGATCCTTTTGGATTTCCCATTCAAGAAACTGATATCAACATTCAAATGAAGAACATCCATCCATATGTACTTCCTAACTTCAAAGGTATGAGATCAGAAGACCCGGAAACCTTTCTTTTTGAATTTGAAATAATTTGTAGATCTTATGGCTACTCATTGCACATGCAAAAATTGAATTTGTTTCCGGTAACATTGAATGATAGAGCTCTTAGATGGTTCATGACTTTAGGAACAAATTCTATAGGGACATGGGATGATATGAAAAGAGTATTTTTGGAAAAATATAAAGGTTATTGCATGCACCATGACCTTAGAAATGAAGTCTTTAAGATGAACCAAAAAGAGGGTGAAAGCCTAGAAGATTTAGTGGAGAGATTTACTTATAATATCAAAAGATCTAAATTGCATAATTTAGGATCAAATGCATTAAAAACTCTTCTACTAAATGCTATAAAGGATGAATGGATTTATCTTCTTAATCTTGTGGGAAAAGGAGATGTTTATCGATTGTCATTTCAAGAAATTTGTGAACTATGCAAGAACATATCAAGAGGAAAAGCAAAGTGTGTAAGGTCCCCTCAAGATCCATTTGTGGCAAAAGTAAGTAAGTCAACATCAAGATTGGTAAGTCAAACTGAACCTAACAATTTGCTAAACATTCTTGGTAATTTAAATGAACAAACCGACATGCTAAGAATGCAAAACAAGCAAAAAGTTGCTTCATTTATATTTTGCCCTAAATGTAGAAAGAAACATGCTTTGCATGAATGTCCACTTGATAACATTAACATGTGTAAAATTTGTGCAGGATCACATACTACTGAAGATTGCCCATCATTACCAGGGTTGAAGGCAATTTACCAGAAGGATAATGGAGCAAATCAAGCACAAGAGAAACTTTGTCATGTAGCTCCAAAAGGACTATGGCAGCCTCATCAACCCAATATGATGCAATATCCTTATGCACAATTTCAAGGTTATGCACAACAACCTCAAGGTAATTGGAAAACACCCTTACCTTGGCAACCTTGGCCATATCAATCCCAACCTCAAAATCAACCTTGGAAAGCTTGGCCATCTCAATCCCAACCTCAAAACCAATCTTGGCAACAAAGTTGGCAAAGACCCTATAAAGGAAATCCACCATATCCTCAATATTTCCCTCTTTATCCTCAATACCATCATCAATGTTATCCATACCATTTGTCTCCACCACAACATCAAAATCACCCTCATTTGACCTCAATTCAACCTTTTCCATTACCATCCACACAAACACCCCAAAGATTCCCCACTCCACTACCTCCACAACCATTTCATATCCCCAACAATAAAACACCTCAATCAACTTACAATTCTGAGGTATTGCAAAATAATTCACCAGCTGTCATTGAAGAACAACAACCAGAAGAAGAAGACTCAGATAAGGTCCAAGAATCAGAAATTTCTATTGATAAAGAGGAAATATTGGAACCAGAGATTGAAAAGTCTCATGCATGCCTATCACTAGATTCTATGAATGAAGATCATATCTCTATAGAGGAAAGACAAGAAAGACAAGATTACATTGAATCTTGGTTCCATTCAGTCATCGGATTCCAATGCTCAATTATTCAATATCTTCTGACATCATCTAAATCAAGACAGTTGGCATCTCATATACTGGTACATGTCAAAGAGTATTTTTCAAACCTGCATATGAGTTTATCTGTCATCTTGTTACAGACATGGTTCCATTGGAAGTACTCATATACTTGAACAAGATTTTCTTTTTCAAGTAGAGTAGGACATAAAAAAAAAAAAAAAAAGAGTAAAGAGAAAAATAAGTCCTATTGTGAAAACCAGCTTGTTGGCGCAATTGGACATGAGCTTTGTTTGAAAACCAGGCAACTGGCGGGCAAAGTTCACAATAAGTTCTGCAATTTCATGATGGTTTCAATCTTTCATGGTTCTTCAAATCATTCTTGGTTCTATGCTCGAGTTGGATGATGTGGAATTCCTTAAGGTCCACCTTCCAACAGATCTTGTTCCATCGACCTCAACACTTTATCTGGGATCAAGATTAGAGATTATTTGAAGTGCCTTGGAGCTTGCATTCATCAATGGCAAGCCTCCTCGTTGATAACAATGGGAATACAACAATGTCTCTTGATTGTCAAATATTGCAGGCGACTCGACTTCGACACATTCATTCGTCCTTGTCAAGATGCACTGAGGTACCTTGACACTCATTTACATTATCTATGAGTTGTCTCGCATTGGTTAACGATTTTCATTATTGATCAGTAATCCAATGATTTCTTCCCATGCTCGACTTCGACACATTTATTCGCATGGTAAGAATTGTACCATGAATGTTGGCTTTGATGAAGACTAATGGTTTTATGGAATCAACAACAACTTGCAGCAGTGAATTTTATTAGTTTCTTGTAGCAGCATGTTCATATTTTTTTCAATTCAATAACAGCTGCAGAAAGTGGCAGTTTCTGCAGCTATTGCTGTAGCAGCCTGTTCTTGTTTTTTGCAACTTTTTCCAGAAGACAGTTTTGGTGCAATTTTTGCAAGAGATTGGAGCAGAAATAAAAAATTCTGAGCTTCTGGGTTTTCTCAGAATATGATAAATTGAGTAAGACGCGGACAGAATTTGGAAAAAAACAATTTTTAAGGGCATTTCAGAAGGGTTTTTCAGGCAGATTCTCACTTTTCAGCATTTTGGACAGATTAGGACAGATTTGAGTGTTTTTGCACAGCAGCACCTTTTCTTCATCAAAATGAAATTCTGGAAGCATGTGGCAGTAGAGAAGGTAAAAATACACAGTTTCCCATTGGAATCACTCAATTGGGCCTTAAAATGAGTCCGTGGCGTACTTTTTTGTTGCAAAATTGGGCAAAATGAAGGGTGAAACAGGGCAGAAATTGATTTTGTCATAACTTTCAAACCGTGCATCCGTTGGTCCTGAAATTTTTATGGTAAATGCATTGAGGTAGGGTGAATAAACACAGAAAATTTCAGAAAATTTCAGTGTGTATTTTTCAAGAAATTGGCCACTTTCACCTACAGCCATTTCTCATTTTTTGGGAGATCCGTGCAACCAATGGCTGAGATTTTTTAGTGGAAGATGCATAATAATATTGGTGACAACCTCAGAAAATTTCAGGGAATTCTGATGTACCATTTGAGAGAAATTGCAAAATTCATTTCATTCTACAAGTCCATTCCACTTTCACTCCATCTCACGCTGTTTTCATTTCATTTCACAAGTCCTATTCCACTTTCACTCCATCTCACGCCATTTTCATTCCATTTCACAAGTCATACTCCACTTTCACTCCATTACATTCTACATCCATCTTCCATATTCATACTTCATTTCTTCTTACAGATTGCATGTTGCAGCCACATCTTGTTCAACAGTTCTGACATAATTGTACAGCCTACAAAGAGATGATGATTACAGGAAATTGAAGGATTCTGTTTTGAAGATCAACATGCTCAAAGAGGACCAAAGGAACAACCTCAAGCACAGAAATTAACAAGGTCAAAATTCCGAGGTAAATTGTGAAAATTATTTTAATAGCAAAAAGTCAAAACATGAAATAGATACAATGTGTATAATCATATGTTTCCTAAACAACCTATCATTTGAATTGATTAGCCATATCCCTTATCCAACATTCCATATCCCACCACAAGGTCATCATAAATTCTCCATCAGATCCATAGCCACTTCATTCTCCCTTATAGCTTAATTACCTCCATCCATTCACTTCCATTACACTTTGTAGCCAATCCATCTCTAAGTGCAGAAAGGTAATTATAAGGGTGAAGCATCATTCTTCAACTAATCCATCTTCAGACACAGAGATATAGTTTCAAAATAAAGCATCATACTCTGTAGTCAATCTAGCTTCAAGCATAGAAAAGTAATTCTGAAAGGAAGATAATCTACACAAAGGAGGAATGTGGCTAATTGTCAGGACAGAATCAGTTGAAGTCAAGTATTTGGAAGGATATCCATAATTCAAGGAGCTACTACAATAAGAAGGGAGGCTAAACTTTATAGGGAAATTTGATGGCTTCCATAAGGAGATTACAAAATCTTTTGTCAAATCTTTTGATGGAGCAGAAGAAGAAAATCTGACATGGTTATTGAAAATAAAATTGACACTCCACTACAAGAGGAAGATGAAGAACTAATTTCTGAAAAGAGATTAGGGCCAAAAGAAGCAGAAAGAAAAATTTGGATGTTTCAGAGTACATGGAATAAGTTTTTATGAAATTGCATGAGGACATGCAATAGTCTTGCAGTGGGGGTATGTTGAGCCTCAAAATTGTGTTTTCTTTCATTCCACTTTACCTCATTTCATCATTCTTTTATCACTTCATAAGCCTAAAATCAATGAAGAATGATTAGGATTGCTTAAAGGTTACATGCAATTGATTAACATATTGTATTTTTATGATTTTTGCTATTTTAACAATTTTCTGCAAAATAGCTACAGAATGCAGACATTCCGTAGCTGACCGGCGATTCTGCAGTTGTTTTACAGTTTGAGTGGGTTCCAGGTGTCGTCTGAAGGAAAACCACATATGGGCATATTCCACGTCATGTCTACATGGTTTGTTGCTCACCATGAAGGAAGAAACGAATTCTGTGTGTGGTTATGCACGTGGAAACCAAAATCAAGAGGTAGACTTCTAGTAGGACTGTCTCAGTCCAGCTGTCTACAGCAAAAGTACGTAGCCTTCAATAAGAGTTTTAATTCGAATAGGAATGGGAAAGACAGTAATCCCTGCATTATCTCAAGTTCTGTTATGTAATTTCATTATAAATATGACTTGGGAGACAAAGCAACGCTGGTTAGATCTTGGTTAGAATTTGGCTTTTGCTGCTAACCGTGAATACTCTGTTTTAAGCATTTTTCTCTTTTAATGAAAGAAGCAGTATTCCTTTGAATGTATTGAGTCGATCTTGAGTTAGATTACGTGCTACCAGGTGGTGGAGGGCCCCTGCCTCCTGTGCAGCTCTGTTTTTTTTAATTTAGATAAGTAACTCTCGTGTCATTCTTAACTTAGTTAATTTTCTGAATTCTGCGTTTTTATGTTCATTTGTATTGAATTCTACAGTTTAGTCTCATTCTAATGAATTCTTCCAAAATATCTGTAATGATGAATGGGAATTAACTGTGGTATTTTAGGAGTTTAATTGTGTTTTCATTTCAAACAGTGTAATTTCATAGATTAATGGCATGTCAATTTCAATAGAATACTCCGGAGGTAGAATGCATGTGGTTCAGTTCTGTTATTTCATTTTCAGTTTGATAATGACTTTCTTTAGTTTAGTTTTAGTTCATTTTGTTTCAAGTAGATTAATGACATTCTATTTTAGTTGTAATCATTGTCCTTTAATATTGATAGACAGTGTTCTAGCTTGATGTTATCCATTGTATTTTAAGTAGTTCTAGTTGTCAAAATTAGTCTCTCGGCCTTCATTATTCACAACTTACTTTTGTTCTGAATTTTTATTAATATATCATCACATGAACAGAGGTCAGTAATATTAGTTTAAGGCTTTGATTATTCTGCAAATCTTTTATGAATTCACCAATAGCCTTTTTCCCAAACATTATTCTAGAAAATCTCTAAATTTCTGAATAAGGCTTAGTAGTGATAAATCAAGTTGCAAAATAGAATAACTTCAGCATCATAGGTTAATTTAGATTTTTGTAATATTATGAGTTGATTGTTTAGTTAGGAGAACTTCATTTACACTTAGCATTCCATTTCTCAAGTTCATTTCAAGTTCATGTTGTGATTTGTTTCTTTGCCATAGAGTCATTATCAAGCTTTGTATTTGTTGTTTGCTAGTCATAGTTTAGGTTTGATTCTGTTTCAACATTTGCATTTGTTTACCATCATAGTTTAGGCTTCACTCTGTTTTGACCAATAGTTTCCCTTCATTAGCACTTAGTTCTTTTCCTTTTCAAAATAAAACCATAAAACCAAAAACATCATAAAACACTAAACACAACGAAGTAGGAAGAGGTTACTTAGGCACATATAGTGCACCACACTTCAGCAGTTTACTGACCCTGGTTGACAATTAAATGAGCTCAATTTAGGAGACTAGGTTGAGACCAAACAACTGTTCACTCCAAATTCCTTGTGAAATACAAACAATCATGTGAGGAACTCTATATATAATATCAAATTGATATGCATACTAGAGGTTTTAGAGAGTAAATCTAGAGAAGGAAGAATATAGAAGTGTGAGGCTGAGAATATTAAGAGAAGAAGAGCAGAAAGAGAAGCTACATAACAGAGCTGATATCTGAGGTAAATCAATAAACATTCAGTTTGATAAATTGAGGAAGTTGGAGCTTCCCTATCAAGTTGCAGCTTGATAGCTGTCAGTTGTAGCTGACTGAGGTTGGAGCCTCCTGTAGGTTGGTGCCTGCAGAAAATTGAAGGGAGTTGGTGCTTCCTTGCAAGTTGTAGCTTGCAGAATTGAGGATAGAGCCTCCCGTAGGTTGGTGCCTGCAGAAAACAGTGGTGAGAGGGAGTTGGAGCTTGCCTTTGCATCACAACAATAATAAGATGTGGTTTTCTCCCTTTATGGGTTTCCACTTATATCTGGTGTCTCTGTGCATGATGTTTATGTGTTGATCTGATTTATATCATCTGCTTAATGCCTGCTGCTCTCATATTAAGTTTGTTGTTATATTATATTAATACTTGCTGCTCACACTCTAAGAGTACTCACATATTAATTTGGACATGAAATGAAGGTGTATATAAGGTTTAATAAAAAGTTTAAAATATTATGAATGTGTTAAACTGATTCACCCCCCCCCCCCTCTCAGTTTAACCAAGGGTTCAACAATTGGTATCAGAGCAAGGTTCCTTAGTACCATTCTAACAGCTGAAAGGAGATCCTAGGTTCCTAAGATGGCTAGTAAAGAAGGATGCTCAACCAATAAAGCCCCTTTCTTCACTGGTGAAAATTATGCTTTCTGGAAAATCAGAATGAGGACATACATAATGTCTCTAGGAATAGAAGTCTGGGCTGCTATGGAATTAGGATATGCCCCAAAGGCAACTGACACAGAGAAAGAAACAAAACAAGATTTTGTGGCTAACGCAAAAGACATGAATGCCATCCTGAATGGATTGTGTGAATCAGAGTTTATTAAAGTAATGCACAAAGACACTGCCAAAGAAATATGGGATACTCTTGAGAACATACATGAGGGAGACAAGAAAGTAAAGAGTGCCAAACTTCAACTCTATAGAGCCCTGTTTGAGAACTTAAAAATGAATGATGATGAAGACATTGCCAGTTTCTTCCTAAAAGCTACAAAAATTATTAACAATATGAAAGCTCTTGGAGAAAAAATGCCAGAAAGCATAATTGTGCAAAAGATTCTAAGATCCCTTCCATCCAGGTTTAATCCAAAGGTATCTACAATAGAAGAAACAGCTGATTGGGAGACCTTGACCATGAACCAGCTACTTGGAAATCTAACAACCTATGAAATGAGGCTCCCACAGAATAAGCCAAGTACAAGGGAAGCAGCCTTTAAAACAGAAAAAAAGAAAGAAGAAGAGGGAGACATATGCTCTTACTCGGATGAAGAAGAGGCAAAGTTTTTCAAGAAACTGGATAGAGGCTCAGGTAAATACAAAGGTAAACTCCCCTTCAAATGCTTTAACTGTGGAAGAGTGGGACACTATGCTGCTAAGTGTCCTCACAAGAAAGTAAGGAATCGGGCTCAAGAGTCAGAGAAAAATAAATCAAATAACTGGCAGAAAGGAAAGAAGTTCAGCAGAAAATCCTTCTATGCTCAACAAGACAGTAGTACATCTGAAGATTCAGATGAATCCTCAAGTGAAGAAGGAACCTCAGAATTCTTATTGATGGCCATAGAAGAACTTGAAGGTCTCCTGCTAGAAGATGAAGAAGAAGAAGGTGAAGTCTATCTTGAGAGGGAGCTAAGAAGTGCTCTAGAAGAGATTGATAGACTCAAACTGAAATGCAGAAAACAAAAGGACATTCTCCTCAAGTATGTACGAGAAGAACAGAATTCAGAAGTCCTTAAGCAGCTAAAGATAGAGCTTGAAGAAGTCAAGAAGATAGAGGACATGCTACTTAAGAAAATCAAAGAAAAAACTCAAGAACAAGAAAAGTTGGAAGAAGAAGTAGTATGTCTCAGGAAGAAATTAGAAAATGCTCAAAGGAAAGTGGTTATAAACTCTTCTCAAACAACAAGCTCTAGTAAGTTGAATGAAATTCTGGTAGCTCAAAGATCCCTTATGATAAAGACTGGAATAGGCTATGAAGGAGAATTAAGTAAAGGAAAAGAAAAGGTTGACAGAGAGATTATTTTTGTAAAAGCAAAGAAGAATGATGAAGCAGCTCAAACAATTCCTACAAAAGAAGAAATCTGCAATAAGGAAGACAAAGATCAAAAGAAACCACTAGTAGCAAAGAATGTAATAAATACTAAGACCCTTGAATATGTAAAATTTGGAAACCATCAAAGGAGATTCTTCCCTCCAATGAAGAATGCCACCTGTTATGCTTGCCACAAGCTGGGACACATTGTTGCATATTGTCATGCAAGGAGGAGTAATTCAAACCAGCAAAAGATGCAAACATTGAAGAGACTGCCTCAAGCAAACAAATGGAAGAGACAACCTTACATCAGGTATGCAAATAGCTTCTATAGTTACTGGTTTTATTGTAAGGAATTTGGTCATAAAATCATAGAGTGTAGAAATTATGGACAAAGATTGTTGTTTAACACCTCAAGGAGGTTTATGAATAAAAGAAATTTTGTTCATACTCATAATTCTACAAAAATTATGATCAAATGTTGTGTATGCAATCAAGTTGGACATATACCTTCCAACTGTCCTCTAAGAAGATATAGTTCATCTCCTCACAAAAGATACCAAACAAAAGGGTGCCTCCAGTGGATAAAGAAGGTGAATAAATGTGACTTGGCTCTAACTACTCAAGACCTGAAAAGTTAGTAGTATTTGGATAGTGGCTGCTCAAAACACATGATTGGAGACAGAAGCAAGTTTATAACTCTTGATGAAAATAAATCTGGCAATGTCACTTTTGGCAATGACAAATCAGGTAAGATCAAGGGAAAAGGCTTAGTCAGCATAGACAATGGCAAAGAAAAGGCCCAAGATGTACTATTTGTAGATGGGCTGAAAGAAAATTTACTGAGTGTCAGTCAGATGTGTGACAAAGGTTGCGAAGTTCTATTTAGAGCACAAGACTGTGAAGTCAGATCAAGCACCAGAGGTAAAACTCTGCTCAAAGGTGTTCGAACAGAGAGCAATGTTTACATTGTGAAAGAGGAAGATGAAGCATGCCATCTTAGCAAACTTGAGGAGTCATGGTTATGGCATAAAAGATTGGGACATCTCAGCTTCAATCACATCATCAGACTAAGCAAGAAGAAAGCTATTAGAGACATGCCAGAAATAAAGAGGCCTTCTAATACCATATGCAAATCTTGTCAATTGGGTAAATAGACCTGCACATCCTTTAAGGCCAAAGAGGAGTTGTCAACAAGAAGACCACTCCAGCTTGTGCACATGGATCTGTGTGGACCTGCAAGAACTAAAACACCAAGTGGAGAATCCTACTTCATGCTAATAATAGATGATTTCTCCAGAATGACATGGGTTGCTTTTCTCAAGAATAAATCGGAAGCTCTGGACAAATTCAAAATATTTAAGGCATTAGCAAAAAATTAGACAGGATGCAAGCTGAAATGCATCAGATCAGACAGAGGAGGTGAATTCACAGATTATGACTTTGCTGACCTATGCAATGAACATGGCATAAAACAAAAATTTACTATTGCAGGGAAACCTCAGTAGAATGGAGTAGCAGAAAGACAAAACAGATCTGTTCAACAAATTACCAGAGCCATGATGTAAGAGAATAATATTTCTCAAACCTTCTCGGCAGAAGCAGTGCACACAGCAGTACATATCCTTAATAAATCTCACTTAAGGCCAAGCAGTGATAAGACTCCCTAAGAACTGTGGCATGGAAAGCCAGCTTCAATCAAACATTTCGGAATATTTGGTAGCAAGTGTTACATAAATAATAATGATAAAAATCTTGGAAAATTTGATGCAAGAACAGATGAAGGAATATTTCTAGGATATGCATCCAAAATCAAAGGGTACAGGTGCTACAACAAGACTCTTCGAAAAATAGTAGAAAGCATTGATGTGAGATTTGATGAAGAACTTCCAAACAATACAAGGGATACAGACTGTTGCAGTCCATCAGACAACCATGAAGAATAAAACCAAGATGATGAGGAAACAAGCAAGACAACAGAAGATACAGAGCTGAGTTCTAAAGCTCCCTCAAGATATACTCAGAAGAACCATCCTGAAGATCAGATCATAGGAGATAAGAAAGCAGGGGTCCAGACAAGAAGGTAGCTAACAGAACAAACTGAAGAGGTATACATAGCCATGTTGTCACAAATAGAGCCAAAGAAATTTGAAGAAGCCAGCAAGGACAAGTCTTGGGTAAATTCTATGAATGAAGAATTAGACCAAATTGAGAAAAACAATACCTGGGAATTAGTTCCTAGACCCACTGAGAAGAATTTCATAGGCTCGAAATGGGTATTCAAAAATAAAATGAATGAGCAAGGACAAGTAATCAGGAATAAAGCCAGGTCGGTCTGCAAAGGATACTCACAAATTGAAGGACTTGATTACGATGAAACATTTACCCCTGTAGCCAGAATGGAAGCTATCAGAATGTTCCTGGCATTTGCATGCTACCAAGACTTCAAGGTATATCAAATGGATGTAAAATCTTCATTTCTGAATGGAGACTTAGAAGAAGAAGTCTACATGGAACAACCAAAAGGCTTCTCATTGACAGACAAAGAAGATTATGTGTGCAGACCGAAGAAGGCCCTATATGGACTGAAACAGGCTCCTCGTACTTGGTACTCGAGACTGGATAAGTATTTGCAAAAACAAGGCTTTAAGAGAGGGGGAGTAGACAACAATCTATACATAAAAGCCCATGAAAATGAACTCCTGATTGTTGTAGTATATGTTGATGACATTATGTTTGGAAGCAACAGAGAAGAACTAGAAAAAGGATTTGCTGAGGAGATGAAATCAGAGTTTGAGATGTCCATGATTGGAGAACTCAGTTTCTACTTAGGACTTCAAATTCAGCAAAAGAACACAGGCACATTCATCTCTCAAGAAAAATACTTAAAATAAATGCTGAAAAAATTCAAAATGGAGGACTGCAAACCTGTGTCAACTACCATGATCATGGGATGCAAGCTGTGTGCTGATGATGGGTCTACAAATATAGATCAAAAACTCTACAGATCCATGATAAGAAGTCTATTGTATTTGACAGCATCAAGACCAGACATCATGCCAGCAGTAGGACTAGTAGCTAGATATCAAGCAGCACCTAAACAAAATCACCTTCTTGCAGTGAAAACAATATTTAGGTATCTACAAGGAACAGCTCAGTATGGACTTTGGTATCCTAAAGGCAAAAGCTTCACCTTGATAGCATACACAGATGCAGATTGGGCCAGTTGTATGGATGACAGGAAAAGCACAAGTGGAGGTGCTTTCTATCTAGGAGAAAGTCTGGTGGCATGGTTAAGTAAGAAACAAACATCTATCTCTTTGTCTACAGCAGAAGCAGAATATATAGCAGCAGTAGCATGTTGTACACAAGTCATGTGGATTAAGCAGACTCTTCAAGACATGAAGGTAAGCATTAATGAACCTATCTCAATTAAATGTGATAATACAAGTGCTATAAGTATATCTAAAAATCCTGTGCTTCACTCAAAAACTAAACATATCCCAATCAAGTATCATTTCCTCCGAGAACAAGTGGCTCAGAAGATAGTAAAACTGGAGTATGTACCAACAAAATAACAGACAGTAGATATATTTACCAAACCACTTGCTAGAGAGCCATTTGAATATTTGAGAGACGGACTAGGGGTAGTATCTGTAGATGCTACTCTCTAATATGAAGAGAAAGCACAGTTTCAGGGGGAGAACAGAAACGAACATATCATTCTCAGGGAAAGATCAACCAGCAAGGGAAGCATGAAAACAGGTCCTCAGGATCAAAGGGATTATGGCAATAATACAGTCAGCATAAAATAATCAATAAAAAGGAAAAAGGGTCAGTGGTGCACAAGAAGATTGGTGAAACCGACATGAACTGAACACGGAAAAATAGTGAACCCAACGTGTATCAAATCCAAAGTTTGGAGCAGCATCATATGAAGTCAGGAAATTTAACCTGGAAATGCATGAAATGTTGAAAAAAAAAAAAAAAAACACAGCATCAGAGAATAAGAAGCTTCACTAAAAATTCAAACCCCTTGTCATTGATGTCAAAGGGGGAGGAAGAGCAAACAACAGTAAGAAGAGCAAGCAACAGGAGAAAGGGTCCTTTCAGGCAAACAGAGGAAGTGTATTGCCATCAATGCCAAAGGGGGAGACTGTTGGAAATGTTGTCATTGATGGCAAAGGAGGCAGCAAAGAAGGAGACAGGCAATGGAGGCAGCAAAGAAGCAAACGAAGGAAGCAAAGGAGATAGGCAGAGGCAGAGGAAGCGAATATGGAGCAGCAAAGTGTATATATATATATATATATATATATATATATATCTCATTCCGGGAATCATAACCTAAGCAGCAATGTAATGCATATATAATATAAATCTCATTCCGGGAATCGCATAGTCCAGCGGCAAAGTATATATTGTGCTTTATATACAAAGGACTAAAGCATATATATATACATATGTATAGCCATATGTAGCACCAGATTCAAAGAACAAAGTACCATTAGGCGGGACCCCTTACCCATTCGCATCGGAGATTATAAGGGCAGCGGAACGTATAAACCAAAGAAATGCGATGCGATGCGATGTAATGAAGATGCGATGCGATGCGATAAATTTCTGATGCGATGCGATGCGATAAATTTGCGATGCGGTGCGATCGCATATCGCAATCGGTGAAACACAAAAGTAATAGGCAGAGCAGGATGCAATGCGATGTAATGAAGATGTGATGCGATGAAATAAGTTTGCGATGCGGTGTGATCGCATATCACAATCGGTGAAACACAAAAGGAATAGGCAGAGCAGATGCGATGCGATGCGATGCAAGTGCTTTATTATAATGTTCCACTTCCAAAGGTGTAATTCAGTACTTTATAGTGTAATTCGATGTATTGCCGAAACTTTTACAAAGGTATTAACGCTATGGACCAGTTAAATAATCAAAGGAAATTAGAGTGGGACCCAATATTAAAGGTGGATCATGCAATGGTTTATGTTGTAAACCAAGGTCGGTGTTTCATATAAAATTCAATGGAAAATGAACATAACTCAATGTGTTAATAAAAGACCAGAACCCTGCGTAGAAGAGCGGAACCGTGACCAGATGAACAGTGACGGCAGTTTATGGTTTTCATCGCACCACCTTTACACGGTGGGCGGTATTAGAGGAGTTGTGAGCGATTTCATAGAAAGCTCAATGCGTGTTCCCGAGCGAAATAGGAAAACCACCGTCTAAAGTGCGCCATCGCACGTTATAGTTCGTACCAAGACGTCGAGCGATATTGTGATGAGCCGTTGATTTGGGAAGGGGCCATCGAACGGTGATCGCACGCTAGACTTGCCCGAAGTTTAATAAAAGAGCCCGGATCATATCGACAACGATCGACGGTGTAGATTCATTGCAGGTGGGGTCCAGAGCCAAGATTTATTATACGGTTATGTGTTTAAAATAGAGCATTGGATTTAATATAAAGTGCGAAGGGTTATAACTTTAGTCCTAAGGTTCGAAGATATATATATATATATATATATATATATATATATATATATATATATATATATACTATGAGGAAACCATGAGCATATAAGAATTTATTTATGTTAATATATATCGAATGTTGATGCGTTGGGGTTTAAGCCAAAGTCAAGGATACTATGCAGCATTTCGAAACACTGGGTAGAAAAATTTACAATATATTGGTTTATTATGCTATGAGATAATATTACAGTTGTTCTAAATCAAGCATGTAAGTGCAAAGGCCCGAAAATTTAGAGATGCATGGTTATATGCATAGAAAGAAAATTTGGGTTAAGTACTAAATTGAGTGCAGGTAATTTTATGTGCAAGTAAGTTTTAATTATTTAAATTGCCAGCCCAGAAAATGGAGTATTGAAATTTCCCATATCAACAGTTGGATTGAGTACAAATTTGCTGTATCCATTTTATATGCACACCGAAAGAGGAAGTATGAGGCTTGACAGAGGTAAACGGAATTTGTAGAGTTGAAGAGATGTACAGAAAAGGGATTCAAAAGTGCAGTGAACAGGTGAAATATACAGATGACAGTAAACAAAGAGAATGCGAAACAGTTTCTTAACAGCAGTAGAAAAAGACAAAATCCAGTAAAGCCAAAGTTCAAAAGAAGAGCCGAGTGATATTGAAATGTGTAACTGAAAATGTAAATATTTTTTGTTGTTTATATTGTTTGTGATGCAAAGGAAAGTATCCTAAGGAAAAGACAAAATCCCACTATAGCATGGAAATTTGTACATATTGTTATAATTTTAAAAATGAGTTGGATAAAGGAATGAGAAGACAGAAGCCAAAGAGTCATGACTGTTCACTCCAAATTACTTATGAAATACAAACAGTCATGTGAGGAACTCTATATATAATATCACATTGATATGCACACTAGAGGTTTTAGAGAGTAAATCTAGAGAAGGCAGAATATAGAAGTGTGAGGCTGAGAAGATTAAGAGAAGAAGAGAAGAAAGAGAAGCTACATAACAGAGCTGATATCTGAGGTAAATCAGCAAACATTCAGTTTGATAAATTGAGGAAGTTGGAGCTTCCCTATCAAGTTGCAGATTGATAGCTGTCAGTTGTAGCTGAATGAGGTTGGAGCCTCCTGTAGGTTGGTGCCTGCAGAAAATTGAAGGGAGTTGATGCTTCCTTGCAAGTTGTATCTTGCAGAATTGAGGTTGGAGCCTCCTGTAGGTTGATGCCTGCAAAAAAACAGTGGTGAGAGGGAGTTGGAGCTTGCCTTTGCATCACAACAATAATAAGATGTGGTTTTCTCCCTTTATGGGTTTCCACTTATATCTGGTGTCTCTATGCATGATGTTTATGTGTTTATCTGATTTATATCATCTTCTTAATACCTGCTGCTCTCATATTAAGTCTGTTTTTATATTATATTAATACTTACTGCTCACATTCTAAGATTACTCACATATTAATTTGGACATGAAATGAAGGTGTAAATAAGGTTTAATAAAAATTTTAAAAGATTATGAATGTGTTAAACTGATTCACCCCCCCCCCCCCTCTTAGTTTAACTAAGAGTTCAACATACTCCTCCTAAATCTCCAAAAAGACATGCTAAGTCTCTTTTGCTTAAGTTTGATGTCAAGTTTGAATTGCCTATGTACAATGGGGAAGTATATGTTGCAAATTTGGATAATTGGGTTCGTCAAATTGAAGTCTATTGCAGGATTCAAAAGATTAAGGATGATGTTACAAAGATCCAACTTTCTTCTCTTCATTTTGAAAGTGCATCCATCTTCTGGTGGGAGGCCAGAACTCAATAAGCTTTGAAGAAAAGTGTTAAAATTGTCTCTTCTTTGAATGATTTTATAGCTTCATTAAGAAGGAAATTTTATCCATTAGCTTATATGCAAAACGTAATTATGGTTTGGAAAATTTTTAGACAAGCTAAAGGTAAGAGTGTTAAAAGTTACACACAAGAATTTAGAAGAAGAGCTTTAATCTTGGGTGTTGATTTGTCTTCACAAGACACTTTCCTTAAATACATAGGTGGATTACATATTTATTTGAGACATATTATACTTATGTTAAATCCCACCAATCTAGATGAAGTATGTGTTCAGGTAACTCATTTGGAATTAAGAGGCAATAATGTTCCTCAAGGAACTAGCAAGAAACCATCCAAATCTGGAGACAAAGGAAAGGGGAAATTTAAAGGAAAAGTAAAAAAGAATGCTACATTCAAGAAAGAGGGAGAGAAATTTACATGTAATTTTTTTTCAAAATAAGGCCATGATGAAGACCATCATTGGAAATTACTTCCATAAATGAGACCAAAGAAGTTCAATAACAAGGGGAAGCAAAACATTGTTGCTACAACTCAACAAGATCTAGGATATGATTCAAGTGATCAAACCAAAATCATAACAATGGGAATAAAAGGTAAAGCTTCTAATGCAGGTACTAGTGCTTCTAGTAAGCTTATTGAGTCTCAAAATTATAAAGAAAGAAGTGAGTTTTTTCATATCAGGGTCATTACAAAACATACCAAATTTGATACATTATTTGATAGTGGATCCCAAGTCAACCTTATTTTTGAAGCAATTATCAAGAAACTAAATCTAGAAACTACACCTCATACTAAACCTTACCCTTTGGGTTGGGTATGTGAAGATTCCAAATTGCAAGTGACAAGAAAATGTAAACTCAAATTCGCCATCACTGCTAACTTTATAGATGAGGTAGAAATTAATGTTGTACCACTTGACATATCTGGAATTGTTTTAGGGATTCCATACTTGTATGAACGAAAAGCCATATTCTATCGTCATGAGAAAAAATATCATATTTTTAAAGATGGAGTTGTGTATATATTGTTAGAGCACATGACAAGAAGATGAACTTATCTCTTGTAAGTGTTGGTCAGATGAAAAGGATTGTAAATTCTAGTAAGAATTTTGTGTTGTTGATGATTAAAGCTAAAGATGCTATTGAAACTGAAGCTTTCATGAGTCTATGTGATTCAAAACTCAAGCATGAATTGGTTGAATTTTTTAACACTTATGACAAGATGTTTAAAGAACCTGAAGGAATGCCTCCTAAAAGATATTCCAACATGAGATTCACTTGCAACAGGATGCACCACTTCCAAAAATTGGCATGTATAGAATGTCAGTTTTAGAGAATGTAGAAATCAAGAAGAAAATTCAAGAGTTTCTTGATAAAAGAGTCACCGTACCTAGCACATCTCCTTGTGGGTCTCCTATTATCTGGCTTCCAGAGAAATATTGTACATGGTGCATGTGTGTGGATTTTAGAGCTTTGAACAAGATCACAATAAATAATCGTTATCATCTTCCTCGCACTGATGATTTACTAGATCGGTTAAAGTATGTTGTTTACTTCACTAACTTATGTTTAAGAAGCGATTATCATTAGATAAGGATTGTTGAAGATGATATTGGGAAACATTATTTCAATACAAAACAAGGTTTGGTTGAATGGTTAGTTATGTTTTTTGGGCTTTACAATGTACTTGCAACATTCATGAGATTTATGAATGATGTTTTGGTGACCATTCCTTGACGATTTTTTCTTATTCTACTTAGATGATATTTTTATTTTCGGTAAGACTCGTGAAAAACATGTCAAGCATGTGAAACAAGTTTTAGATGTCTTGAAAAAAGAGAAGTTGTATTTGAATATGTCTAAGTGTGAAGTTTGGAAAACCTCTTTGGTTTATTTGGTTCATATTGTAGGAGGGGGTGAACTGAATATTTATCCCATAAGAGTTGAAGTCATTGTGAATTTTCCTAAACCCAACAATGTAACAAAAGTTAGGATCTTTTTGGGAGAAACCCAATATTGGAGAAAATTTATAGGTAACTTCTCACTCATTCCAACACCATTACATGCTTTGACAAGTGTGAATCAAATATTTCAGTGGGGAGGCAAGAAGTAGAAAGAATTCGATACTTTGAAAGAGAAAATCAGTACAACACTAGTTCTAGCACTTCCAGATCTTAAGCAGCCATTTGAGATTAAAACCGATGCAAGTGATTATGCCATGGGAGAAGTTTTGATGCACCATTGTAGGATTATTTTTTATCACTCTGAAACCTTTACCAATGCAGTAATTAACTATCAAACTTATGATAAAGAGTTGTATGTTTTGGTACAAAGCATGAAGAAATGAAAGCATTATTTTATGGGTAAAGAAACGATTATTCATTTTGGCCATCAACCTTTGCAATATTTACAATCACAAACCAAGCTACAACAAGCTAGACATTCCAAGTGGATGGGATTCCTACATCAATTTCATTTGGTAATCAGGTACAAGAAAGTTATATACAATTTTTTTTTGATATGTTATGAAGGCCTATTGATAATGCATCTATCATTCTTAAGCATAAATCAATCATGCATGAAATTTATAATGAACAATATGCTCAATATGATGATTTTAAAGATGTTTATACAACTTTGAGTCAAGGAAATCATGTTGAAGAGTTGTATTATCATGTTCATAACAAGTTTTTGTATCATCTTATAAATTTATGTGTTCCACAGGGTGAAAGAGTCAACATCATAATGGAAGCCCACACTCCTCTTATTGTTGGTCACTTTGTTGTAGGAAAAACAATTTCTCAAATTCATAGGTATTGTTATTGGCCTCACATGAATGAAATTGTTTCAAGATGTGTAAAGGGATGTTCCATGTGTGATACTAGCAATCCTAGCAATAGGAAATTGGGTTTGTACACTCCAATTCCTATTCCTTCTCATCCTTGAGAAAGTATTTCTATTGATTTTGTCGGGGGGCTACCGATTTATAGAAAAGTTCATGATTGTCTATATGTTTTTGTGGATTTTTTCATCCAAATGTGTGTGTTGATGCCATATAAGAAACATGTTACAGTTGAACAAACCACAAAGATGTTCTTCCAAAATGTATGGGTTCACTTTGAGTTACCCATTTCTATTATTTCTTATCTATATTCTCAATTTGTTGGGAAGTTTTGGTCAAGTTTATGGGAACTCAAGTTGATCTGAATCCTGATCGAAATTGATATTGGTTTAATAAATTTTTACAAGTGTATTCATGTTATTAAAAATCCCCATTAAAAAAAGCTTAATTTAATTGGAATAGGAAACTCAAAAGTAAAATTGCAGCAAATAAACATACTACACAAAGGAAAATAACACCATCACATTGATAACAGAGTTCATCTATCTTCAAGCCTACCTCTCCGAGGCCGGTCTTTAATGGGGAGGAATTTTTATTAAAATTTTCAAAATAATCAAAAGGACATATAAAAATGTTTTGACTACAATCCAAACCGACTTTACTATATTCTGCTCTATCTCTGGATTTTGTAGCAACTTTTGGATTTGAAAAAGTCTTTCTAGTTTTCTCGGAATGTCTCTCCAAAGTTTTTTCATCCCACTGGCCTGTAACTGCATAAAATATCCTTCTGTTACATAAAATTTAATTGTACCTCCTGTGGCATGCTAGTATATTTTCATAATAGTTTGGGAGAGGTTGGGGGATCAAATCCTAACTCTCTTGCCATTTGTTGGTAATACGATACATTTATATAATACAAAAATATTTTGAAATGATTTGGTGGTGGGGTCAATGGACCCGCCACCCCACACCATAACCATATACATTGTATATCATAACAAATTAAATTCTTGTAGGCCTTATCATCATATGTTAACAACCCTTATCACTCCACATTAATCTATGTAATATTCTCCATATATCCCATGTATTATTCGAACGATATTAATATATGGTTACCACAAATGTGCCATTAATATTTGGAATTTATGGAGTTCATTAATTATGGAATTGAGGGAAGGTTGTTTGCGGACAAGTCACTAGTTAGAATCTCATCAGGTTTTCTGGTTGATCTATACAATTTTTTTACTAATCGTGACACGCCACGTGTCACCCTCTGATAGGGCCACGTGCCGCTTTGCGGTTGGTCCAAATTCAACCAACCATAATATGGCACTTGTCACAACATGGATATGCCATGTTTCAGCTGGAATCGTGTGCTTGAAACCTTGATTGTTGAACCATGAGTTGATCGTTTACTGTCAGGACCCTGAGCGTTGACTTGGACCTTTGAATTTTTTTCCCTGTTTTGAACTGAAATTTGACTAGATGTAACTTCTTCATATGAAGTCAGATTTCACCCATTCAAGTTGCATTGGATTCAAAATGATGATCTATAAGCAATGGAACTGGTTTCAAAATCATTTGAAAGCTTTGATTTTGTTAGCCCCCCATAAATTTCTTGACAAGCAAGCAGGGGGCTAAGTTGTTTACTAAGCCCTCAAGAAATGCATTTCCCCCTGAAAACACATCATCCTTGAAGCCTCTTCATGCTTCATGCCCGTTGATTATTCTCCTCTACTGTTCTCAGGTCAATAAGCCTCATTGATGATGACAAATTTTGCTCCTGAAGGTTTTCTTTCGCCCCTTGTACCCCTGCAGGATTTTCCATTTCATCCCTTTCCTCAAGTTTTCTAGGCCTCCTTTCCACCCCAAAATCCCTCCCCTAATCCTTCTAAACCATCCCAAAATCTCTTTCAAACCATACCCACACCCTTGTTTGGTCTCAAAAACCCCTCATTCCCTTTACCGTTACCCTTTCCGTCCTCAAATTGCACTAATATAGGTTAAAAAACCCACATGTTGACATATATGGGTCTTAGCCCCCTTCAGGCCAGCCCCCTTAACGTTTCCCTCCACATGACCCAGTGCCAAGACCAGGCGCCAAGGCGAAAGGCGCTTATTGCAAATGTATATCGGGAGCGGTTAAAACCGTCGATCTGTACAGATCGGACGGTCGTCGCAGTCCCACAGCGTCCACCATTCTACCCGTTCACTGCCCCGATCCCAGATCCACCATCCATTTAACCGTTGATCCGACGACTCACAATACACCTGTCCCGGTGGTCCCTGTCCGCGCTCTATTCAGAAACCGCCGGTTTCCATCGCACCACTTTTGAAGGGCGGGCGGTTTTCCCAATTTGACAGCAATTCCACTTATCAAACGACGTGTGGCACCGACATTGTTTGAAAATCGCCTCCCCATTGCGCGTTATCGTTCGTCCAAAGATCCGGCGCGATATCGTTATACATCGTTCGGTCTGGGGCGGGTCATCCGACGATCAACGCGCCATGAAGTTGCATGAAAGTTAATCTGAGGAAATCGTACCCCTGGCCCACTATCCGCTGCCTTCTGACGCGTCCTCCACCATTGATCTCCTCCTGAGATCGGACGGTCCAGATTTAACCACACACCCCGCCGTTGACCCCGTACCGCCACGTCATCTTTCCACGCGTTTCCATCGTATATTCGCCTTTCCCTTCATATATATTCCATTCCAAGGTCGATATTTAAGGTTTTTCATTTGATTTTCCATCTGCGCCACCTTCCAACTATATTTCCCACTGTTTCCACCACACTGCAAGTCTTCCACAACATTTCTCGCCATTCCTCCACAGTTGCATCACCATCCCACAGGCCACAAAGCATCCCCAAAATTATGCCTCCCGCTGTGTTTCCCTGTGGTTACCGGTGGTGAAAGTCATCACGATTACACGCCTTTATTATACACAAAAATGCGTAAAGGACCAAAGTAGTTCGAAGTAACGAAGAAAAGCCTAGGAAGGTGATTGATATGATCGCCATTTAAAGAGCAGGGTTAAACTCTACGAAACCTTCCCAGAGCCATCAAAGCACCAGATCGAAGACATCATGGAGCACACAGAGGGTACAGCGTGCAGAAATTTATGTATATCAGGGTTTTCACATCAGCAGAATGTTTTCCCCATAAAGGACAGAGTGCCCATGCAGCTTTCATCATATGCCGTGTTCTAGAGAGATTTTCCAGCCGTGACAACAGTCCTATGCTACCAGAGCATTTGATTCACAGTATGGCAGACCCTAGCATCATTTATGTACCCTTTTTTTTATTCACCAGAAGTACTACAGATTGTTACAGCAGAGTACATCAGAGACATGCCCGGAGTAAATGGAAGCCTGGAGAAGACCACTCTTGTATCAAAAGAGTGCCAAAGATAAATGCACATGGTTTAAACAGAATGGGCTTCAGCCCTCTTTCTTTTCTGAGTTTAATGATTCATTTAGTGTTTCACCTACCTTCTCTGCTCCACTTTAGCTATAAATTCATGAAGAAACTCATTGTAAAGGTGGTTGATCAATTATCAGAGAATTACAAGCTGTTTATTTTGAGACAAAGTCTCTATGTAAAGTTGTAAGATAGGCTGAGGAAGATGTTTTCAGACTGAGCATCCAGCTATTGGCAATGTTGTACTTGACTAGTGTTTCTTTTTAATATGACAAGCACATTTCTTTGGATCCTGATCTAAAGCAGTGGTGATGTTTTTCTATCTTTGTATTTGTGTTTAACTTGAATTCCGTTTCATTTCATTTATACTGGCTTGCATCAGAAATATGGCATAGGATTTACCCTTGTTAGGTACCCTATGTTTCTGCTCTTCTTGCCTTTGATGTTTTCTACTAAATGTGTTATCTAAGAATTGATTTCAGTTGATTTAACTAGTGTAGTGGATGTTATTGCCTGCTAGTTGATGTATGAATTAAATGAATCTGTTCTTAGATGTTCTTGTTAGGATTTAGCTGGAAGATTTGGGAACACTGGGGATTAGAGTTAGCCATGTCCACTAGGATTCTTGTGCAACCAGCTGGCCTTTCTAAGATCCCTCAAGCTGGAGGCCAAAGCATTGAGAGTTCAAAGTCTCTCTCTGATCTCAGGTCTTTAACTTTGTGTTATAAACTTTTATTGTTCCTCCTCCCCTACCACTCAATACTACACTATCATCTTTAAGATCCAATGTTTTAGATGACTAGCCCAACTGAAAGCCTACATATTGATTAGCAAGAAAATCCTTTCCTGACTCCATTGCCCAATGGTTTTTAATGCTCCCTAGAATACTTCACCTCTGCCCAAATCATCTTTTCTCATCCTTGTCTTACATTGAAATCCTTCTTTCCTGATGACCAGAAACCAAACAAACAATCAAACAAACAAACTCTGAGCCTTATAACTAGCCTAATATCCTGAACCTTTGACCTTCAAAGACATTACCTTTAAAAATCATAGAGAGATCCCTCTCTGGACTCAGGAGGGCTAGATCCTGAGGTCTGAAAGTGGTTTGATGTTGTCTCATCTTTTGGTCTTGCCAATCTAGCCAAAACATGGGAACCCCAACATAATGGCGACTCCACTAGGGACAAATCTGAGTACCTTCCATCTTAATACATCATAAGAGCCTCAGAAACCTAAAATATCTGGTTAGGTTGGCAGTTAAACACTTCTATTCACAAACCAACCTCTATACCATTTGTTGTGTTTCTCCCACACTCTTAGACAAAGTCTGGAAAGGGCCAGGTAGCCTCCAGATCTCACACTCTTTTAGAGGTGACATATCTGGTAAAATGCCTCCGAGTCAATCTCTGGTTAGAGTTTTTTGTGTTGTGAAGATATCCTTGAAAAGGGACATCTCATAGGCACTGTGGTGGACAGTGTATCCCCCAGAAACATCCTAAACCTTCCACCTGGCGACTCCATAATCCCTAAACGATTTAAAGACTCCACTGGTGATCAGTAGGCCTGTTGATTATCTTAGTTCACATAAGACTCCACTGGGAGACCAGCCTCCAATGAAACATCAACCACAATAGAAGTAACAAGTACGGTTAAGCTACTTGGCTAGAAAACAACATTCAAGCTTCAAGAACCATTCATACAAGAGCTTATCCTAACCCAAAACCCCCTGAAATAGTTGACAACCCTGAGAGAATCCTCAAGAGATCTCCTGCACCTAAAATACCAACTATTTCCAGCCACATCCATATAGCTAACTCTGCACCAGAAGACTTTATAGCTCTATCAGACCCATTTTTTGACCTAGGCACTCAAACCAGTTTACCAAGAACTAGGTCATTTAGTGTCCTAGACCAGCCAGACCTTGAGATTCCTGGTTCGCCACCTCAAAGTGGTAAACACCTTTGGGATAGACAGACCCCTCCAGCTACACCTCCTAATATCCACTTCATTCAAAACTTGGGACTCAATCATCCTAGATCTGCTCATCAGTCTTCTGCTGGTCATAGCATCCCTGTCATCCATATACCAGCTGCTCAAGCCAACCCTTTACCTTATCAGAACATCATCATGGTAGCCTGGTATGCACCTCTAGTTTTACCTCAACCTCTAGTACCCTTACCCAACGATTATCAATCAAAGATCCCACACTTCACTGCAAAAGAGTCTACCACATCCCAACACCATGTAGATAGGATGGAAGATTCTTTTGACTACATGGAAATAGATGATGAAATGGTCAAAATGAGAATCTTTTCCCAGAGCTTAGGAGGTGATGTGAAAAAATGGTTTAAGGGCCTACCTCCTAATAGTATCCAAGATCTTCCTACTTTATATCAGACCTTCATAAAAAAATGGGAATTTAAGGCCAACCCTCTCCAAATCCTAGCAGAATACAAGAACCTGAAAAGAAACATAGGAGAGAGTGTCCAGGACTACTCTACAAGGTTTAACAGCATTTATAATGCTCTTCCTCCACACATGAAACTTCCCCTAGGTATGGTTTTAGTTAAGTACCCTGAAGGCCTTGATGCTGACATGGCCTACCAGCTTAGGGAGAGGGATTACAACACATTGGAAGACATGCAAAAGGGAGCAGTGAGTGTGGAGGCAAATCTGATTGAGAAGAAAGCAAGATTGAGAGTTGAGAAAAGGGTAACATATAGAGATGACAATGTAGCTTCCACATCTGACCCCAATAATGACCACATATCCAAGAACGTAGAGAAACTACAACAAATGGTGGAAAAAATGGTTGTCACGGTTAGTAACCTAAGCAGAAATCAAAACCATAACCAAATCCAAAACTTTAGAAGAAACAATGCCACTCCCAACAAACAAAGAGAATCAGATCAACAAGTTATTCCCCCATTCCAAGAGAAATTTCTTGATGAAGATGAGGGAATCATATAAGAGTCTGAGGGAAACACAGTAAACATGTTTGAAATGGAAAACTCAATCCACAACTGTTCCACAGAAGAAGATCAGCCCTCACCCTCATATTGGGATGAGGAAAGATCAGAATCTGAGGATTACAGACTTGGATTTGAAGATGCCATCATGCAAGTCAGACAGTATGAACTTAGGAGCAAGAAAAGCCTAGATAATTCCAAACCCAAAACCTCTGAGATTACCATCAAGAAAAGACCTGAGAGATATTCTAAAGCAACTGCTGAAAGTAACAAATCAGCAGCTGAGAGTTCTGGGAAGAACAAAGAAAAAGACAACCAAAACACTGATAAACAAGGTAAACCAACAAGCAATACTAACACTGCAGTTAGTATTCCTAATAAAACAGTTTCTAACACTGTACATAGTGAGAATCAACACACTAATTCAGCCACTAAGGTGGTAACTAACAAAAAAGAGTTGAACATTCCAAAGAGTCAGTCCACTTTCAATTTGGAGAGTGAGACTGCAAAATTTAAAATCTCTGTCCCACTCTCTGAGCTGGCCACTCAGAATGTATATAAAGGCCAAATTTTGAAAGCATTAAATTTAGGAGAGAACAGTGACACTGTAAATCTGAGTGATGATCAACCTACCCTCCTGTTTGGTCCAAAGATAGAAGGAAATTTTCAGGAAGGGGTAGTGCCCCCTTTTTATATCAGTCTTAATATCCATGATAAGATTCTCCACAATGCAATGCATGATTCTGGGGCATCACACAACCTGATGCCTAAAGTAGTTATGGAAATATTAGGACTAGAGATAACTCGTCCCTATAAATACTTGTATTCATTTGACTCTAGAAGAGTAAAGTGTCTTGGCCTAATCAAAGACCTGTGTGTGAGCCTTACCCAGATTCCAGCAAAATGTATATTGGTCATGGATGTTGTGGTGGTAGATGTGCCACCCAAGTATGGCATGTTATTGTCAAGATCATGGGGAGCCAAGCTACAAGGAACAATGCAGATGGATGGGGCTTATGCCACAATCCAAATCTTTGGCCAACTTAGGAGACTGTACAAAGAGGCACAAATGAAATTCTTGGGTAGTAGCCCCGAAAAGCTTGAAAATTCACCTTTATACTCTGTACATACAGACCTTGACTCCTTCATCCTCTGTAATGACGAATCCTCAGAACGGTCGGAGTCCAAAAACAGAGATACAAACAAGGAAATAGAGCCCATGGACTTTAACATAATGTCTACCATAGACTCGGAGGAGAATTATTTATAAAACTCAGAATAGTGCACTAAAAAAAAAACTCAAAGTGAACCAGAAATAGAATGTCGTCAGCTGATTAGTCACCCTTGACAAGTTCCTACACCACACCAAGAACAAAACGATGATGAGCCCGATAGTGAAACCTTATGGGAAATGAATTTCGACGGGTCATGCACCAAGAGAACTCTTGGGGTAGGAGTGTGGATACGTAACACAGAGAGTGACTACGTAGAGAGCCATGCTTGTAACCTGCGCTTCAAATGCACAAACAATATCGCAGAATATGAGGCTCTGATCCTAGGCTTGAATTTGTTGAAAAAATAAGGAGCCCATAGGATAACTGTGCATGGGGACTCTGAGCTGATCATTAAACAGGTGAATGGTGAATAGACAGCGAAACATCCTAGACTGAGAGCATATAGGAATGACAATATGGATTTATTGAAAACCTTTGTAGAATATGAGCTGGTGTTTGTCCCTAGGAGCCAGAATGAAATTGCAAATGGATTAGCCTGCATGGCTAGTTCGTTTCATAAGCATCCCAGTGACCAACAAATCATCATTCAGACCAAATTCAGACCTGCAGTGCCGAACAATGAAAAATATTGGCAGGTTTTTGAAGGAGATAAACAGATTGAAGATTTCCTAGTAGGCAAAAATGAGTTTGAATTTTCTGATTCAAGTTCTAAATCTGACAGTAGCTGCCTAAGTGAAGAGTCCTCAGATGAGGAAGAACCACCTTGTAACATAGAAATAAACACTTTAAACGAATAGATTTTAAATCCAAACGAAGAATGTAAAAACGCAGATAGTGAAGAAGTAGAGGTGTTGCAGACCAAAGATAAGAACATACCTCAAGGTCTGGCCCCTTTAGAGGACCTTTTTGACTTTGATGATGTAGCAAAAAATCCCACTATAGAACATGCAGACTCTGATGTCGAGGAATGCAACATAGGCACTGAAGTTAAACCCAAGATGATCAAATTGGCTAAGTCCCTGCCTACAAACATGAAAAAGAAGTGCATTGACCTATTCAAGGAATTCATTGATGTGTTTGATTGGAGTTATGAGGAATTAAGGGACGATGACACAAAAATCATACAGCATAAAATACCCTTGAAAGAAAATTAGAAACCCTTCAGACAAAAACTTCGCATAATAAACCCAAAATAATTTCCTGCAGTGGAAAAAGAGATTAAGAAAATGTATGAGGCAGGTATAATTGTGCCTGTGAGGTTCTCTGATTTGGTATCAAACCTACTGGCTATGAGAAAGAAAACAGGTGAGATCAGATTATGCATAGATTTCAGGAATCTTAATAGAGCCTCACTCAAAGACAATTACTCTTTGCCTAAAATGGAACATATTCTTCAGAAGGTAGTAGGCTCTAAAAGGATCTCCCTGCTAGATGGGTTTTCAAGTTACAACCAAGTCTTAGTAATCCCAGAAGACCAACTCAAAACAGCCTTTACCACTCCATGGGGCACTTTTATGTATGTAAAGATGCCTTTTGGACTGATGAACGTTGGTGCAACCTTCCAAAGAGCAATGGACATAGCTTTCTCAGATGAAATAGGACACTTCATTGTAATCTACCTGGATGACATAACAGTCTACTCCAAGACTAAGGAAGAACACCTAGAATGCCTGAGAAGAGTGTTTGAAAAATGTAGAAGGTTTGGTCTATCGTTAAATCCCAAAAAGACTGTATTTGGAATGCAAGAAGGTAGGCTTCTTGGCCACATCATATCTGAGAAAGGGACTAGGATAGATCCACAAAGAGTTGGGGGAATACTACAAATCAGACACCTGAGAAACATCAAGGAGTTACAGTCCTTTATTGGGAAAATCAACTTCCTCAAGAGGTTTATTCCCAACTTAGTTGAACACCTTAGAAATATGACTAACATGCTGAAGAAAGGTGTAGGAGTTAAGTGGACTGTTGAAGCTAAGAAATATTTTGAATCAGTTAAACTTGCACTCACACAGGCTCCTGTCCTAATCAGCCCAGATTTCTCAAAAGATTTCCTGTTTTTTTCATTTTCCTCCAAGCATACCATAGCTGCAGTTCTACTGCAGAAAAATCCAGAGGGAATGGAACAACCCATTTCTTTCTTCAGCAAAGTGCTCAGAGATGCACCCTTGAAATACAACATAATGGAAAAACATGCATATGCTCTGATTAAGGCCTTGAAAGACTTTAGGGTGTACATATTGCATTCCCACACCATAGCCTATGTGCCAAATATAGTGGTTAAAGACATATTGTCCCAAGACCCAGATGGGAAGAGGGGAAAATGGATTGCTGTGATCTTAGAGTACGACCTTGAGATAAAACCCACCAAACTGATCAAAGGTCAGGGCCTAGCTCAGCTAATGGCTAAATCAAATCTACAAGCCCTTGACATTAACATGGTAGACGCCTTGGATGAGCAGCAAGGATTACCTGATCCCACTGTTGAGGAGAAGTTTCAGAGCTCTCCTTGGTATTCTGACATTCTGTATGTGCTTACACACCTTAACGCCCCTCCTGAATTATCAAAGACCAAGGCCAGATTCTTAAAACTGAAGGCTAGAAGATATTGCATAATGAATGAAGGCTTATACTGGAAAAATCCAAATGGCCTATTACTTAAATGTTTGCCTGAATCTGAAGCAGAAAGGATTAAACAAGAATTCCATGCAGGAGAGTGTGGAGGCCACCTGAACTGGAAAACCACTGCAAACAAAATACTCAGAGCTGGCTCCTATTGGCCTACACTCTTCAATGATATCCATAAGATGATAATTGCCTGCCACAAATGCTAGATTTTCGAAGGCAAAAGAAAACTCCTCCCCTTACCTCTACAACCCATCACTGTTGAAGGTCCCTTTATGCAATGGGGCCTAGATTTCATAGGATAAATTTACCCTGCTTCTTCTGCACAACACAAATGGATCCTAACAGCCACTAATTACTTCACTAAGTGGATAGAGGCCATACCTACTAGGAATGCCACAGATTCAGTCATCATTAGGTTCCTAGAAGGTCATATCCTCTCTCGGTTTGGCTGCCCAAGGAAAATAATCACTGATAATGTTGTTGCTTTCGGATCCAAGAAAATGGTTGATTTTTGTCACAGGTATCAAATAGCACTCGGTCATTCAAATTCCTATTACCCTCAAGGTAATGGATTAGCTGAATCATCAAACAAGAGCCTGGTGACCATCATCAAAAAGTTGTTGGAAGAGAACAAAAATTCATGGCATAAAAAGTTAGTGCATGCCCTATGGGCTGACAGGCTTACAACAAAGAAATCCATTGGCATGTCACCATATCATCTTGTCTATGGAACAGAAGTAGTGTTTCCCACCAACCTTGGAATACCAGTGATTAAACTTCTCCAAGAAATCCAGACAGAAGAAGATAGCATGGTAAGGAGGATAAACCAGACAATTCATCTCTAGCAAACAAGGGAAGAGGTCTATAACAGAGCTGGGAAAGTTCAAGAAAATATAAAGAAGTTATTTGACAAAAGAACTAAGGCTTCTGATTTCAAAGTTGGAGATAAAATTCTAAAGTGGGACTCAAGGAGAGAGGACAAAGGAAAGCACGGCAAGTTTGACAGTTTGTGGCAAGGTCCCTACATCATCCAGGCCACTGTGGGTCCAAATGCCTTTTTTCTACAAGAGTTAGATGGTACAGAGCTATTTGGGGGTCCTTTCAATGGCAGGATACTCAAACACTACTTCTGCTGATTTCCAATTTCCAGTTTTCATTTCCATTGTACATACCATTGTAGTGTTTGTTTTCAAGAAAAAGAGAAAATGTTCCCCAAAAAAAAACAAAAAAAAAAACAAAAAAAGAAGAAAAAAAAAGAGAAAAAAGAAATTAGAGATAGCTGGTTCAAACATGCCCAAAACCTGGACCAGCAAAGAAGAAAGAAGAATCAGCTCTAACAAGCCCAAAATCAAAGCTGAGATGAAGGATAGAAAGTGACTCTAACAAGCTCAAAACTTGAGTCACTAAGAAAGAAGGATGCTTCAAACTTCAAATTTCAAGCCTTCAAAGTTTTGTTTTCAGTTTTCTGCAAGTTTCTATCCATGTGAAACTGTCTTTATGCCTTGGATCCATAGCAAACGACACTATCTAATCCTAGTTTGACTGTTTTTTAAATTTCTGTCGTAGAATGTAGAGAAGAAATCTGTTGGACAGTCTAATCCCAACAATATTAGATTAGGTAGAGAAACATGTGAGGCCAACAGTTTAATCTGGCCTCATGGAGCAATAAGGGTAGAATAGAATAGGTTTATTTTCTTGTTTGTAAAAAAATAAATGATGTAAAGGGTCTGCTAGTTCAAATGCACCCTAGAAGAAAAAATGCTAGGATTGTAGAATGGGTAGGTAGATTGATTGGGAAAAAATTTCTGCTAAATTGATGTCTTCACAATTGTGGCAGTTGAAAATCAAAGAAGAAAGGTGGCTCAAGCAGCAGGCATCTGGCCTACACCAAAGATCATTTTCTGAATTCTTGACTCCTTCAAGAAGAAGCCATCCCCATGTGGAGCCACTGTTAGCCCCCCATAAATTTCTTGACAAGCAAGCAGGGGGCTAAGTTGTTTACTAAGCCTTTAAGGAATGCATTTCCCCTTGAAAACACATCATCCTTGAAGCCTCTTCATGCTTCATGCTCGTTTATTATTCTCCTCTACTGTTCTCAGGTCAATAAGCCTCATTGATGATGACAAATTTTGCTCCTAAAGGTTTTCTTTCGCCCCTTGTACCCTTGCAGGATTTTCCATTTCATCCCTTTCCTCAAGTTTTCTAGGCCTCCTTTCCACCCCAAAATCCCTCCCATAATCCTTCTAAACCATCCCAAAATCCCTCCCATAATCCTTCTAAACCATCCCAAAATCTCTTTCAAACCATACCCACACCCTTGTTTGGTCTCAAAAACCCCTCATTCCCTTTACCGTTACCCTTTCTGGCCTCAAATTGCACTGATAAAGGTTAAAAAACCCACATGTTGACATATATGGCTCTTAGCCCCCTTCAGGCCAGCCCCTTTAACATTTCCCTCCACGTGACCCAGTGCCGAGACCAGGCGCTAAGGCGAAAGGCGCTTATTGCAAATGTATATCGGGAGTGGTTAAAACCGTCGATCTGTACAGATCGGATGGTCATCGCGGTCCCACAGCGTCCACCATTCTACCCGTTCGCCGCCCCGATCGCAGATCCGTTGTCCATTTAATCGTTGATCCGAAGGCTCACAGTACACTCGTCCCGGTGGTCCCCATCCGCGCTCTATTCAGAAACCACCGGTTTTCATCGCACCACTTTTGAAGGGCGGGCGATTTTCCCCATTTCACAGCGATTCCACTCATCAAATGACGCGTGGCACTGGCACTGTTTGAAAACCGCCTCCCCATCGCACATTATCGTTCGTCCAAAGATCCGGCGCGATATCGTTATACACCGTCTGATCTGGGGCGGGTCATCTGACGGTCAGCATGCCACGAAGTTTCATGAAAGTTAATCCAAGGCAATCATACCCCTGGCCCACTGTCCGCTGCCCTCCAATGCGTCCTCCATCGTTGATCTCCTCCTGATATTGGACGGTCCAGATTTAACCACACGCCCCGCTGTTGACCCCGTACCGCCACATCATCTTTCCACGCGTTTCCATTGTATATTTTCCCGTCCCTTCATATATATTCCATTCCAAGGTCGATATTAAGGTTTTTCATTTGATTTTCCATTTACGCCACCTTCCAACTGTATTTCCCACTGTTTCCACCACACTGCAAGTCTTCCACAACATTTCTCACCATTCCTCCACAGTTGCATCACCATCCTGCAGGCCATCAAAGCGTCCCCAACATTGTTTTCTTAACAGGTTTTTGTGTTTTGCAGGGTTATCGGGTGGTGACAGCTGCCATGATTACGCAGTCTTTATTACAGCGGCCAAAAAATGCAGAAAGGACCATATGCAGAGTTCGAAGTAACAAAGCAAAGCCTAGGAAGGTGATTGATATGATCACCATTTAAAGAGCAGGTTTAAACTCTGCGAAACCTTCCCAGAGCCATCAAAGCACCAGATCGAAGACATCATGGAGCACACAGAGGGTACAGCGCACATAAATTTATGTATATCAGGGTTTTCACATCAGCAGAATGTTTTCCCCATAAAGGATAGAGTGCCCATGCAGCTTTCATCCTATGTCATGTTCTAGAGAGATCTTCTAGCCCTGACAACAGTCCAGAGCATTTGATTCACAGTATGGCAGACCCTAGCATCATTTATGTACCTTTTTTTTTACTCACCAGAAGTACTACAGATTGTTGTAGCAGAGTACATCAGAGACAAGCCCGGAGTAAATGGAAGCCTGGAGAAGACCACTCTTGTATCAAAAGAGTGCCAGAGATAAATGCACAGGGTTTAAACAAAATGGGCTTCGGCCCACTTTCTTTTCTGATTTTAATGCTTCATTTAGTGTTTCACCTACCTTCTCTGCTCCACTTCAGCTATAAATTCATGAAGAAAATCATTGTAAAGGTGGTTGATCGGTTATCAGAGAATTACAAGCTGTTTCTTTTGAGACAAAGTCTCTGTGTAAAGTTGTAAGATAGGCTGAGGAAGATGTTTTCAGACTGAGCATCTAGCTATTGGCAATGTTGTACTTGACTGGTGTTTCTTTTTAATATTACAAGCACATTTATTTGGATCCTGGTCTAAAGCAGCGGTGATGTTTTTCTATCTTTGTATTTGTGTTTAACTTGCATTCCATTTCATTTCATTTCTATTGGCTTGCATCAGAAATATGGCATAGGATTTACCCTTGTTAGGTACCCTATGTTTCTTCTCTCCTTGGCTTTGATGTTTTCTACTAAATGTGTTATCTAAGAATTGATTTCAGTTGATTTAACCAGTGTTGTGGATGTTATTTCCTGCTAGCTAATGTATGAATTAAATGAATCTGTTCTTAGATGTTCTTGTTAGGATTTAGCTGGAATATTTGGGAACACTGGGGATTAGAGTTAGCCCTGTCCACTAGGATCCTTGTGCAACCAGCTGGCCTTTCTAAGTTCCCTCAAGCTGGAGGCCAAAGAATTGAGAGTTCAAAGTCTCTCTCTGATCTCAGGTCTTTAACTTTGTGTTATAAACTTTTATTTTTCCTCCTCCCCTACCACTCCATACTACACTATCATCTTTAAGATCCAATGTTTTAGATGACTAGCCCAACTGAAAGCCTGCATATTGATTAGCAAGAAAATCCTTTCCTGACTCCATTTCCCAATGGTTTTGAATGCTCCTTGGAATACTTCACCTCTGCCCAAATCCTCTTTTCTCATCCTTGTCTTACATTGAAATCCTTCTTTCCTGATGACCAGCAACCAAACAAACAAACTCCGAGCCTTATAACTAGCCTAATATCTTAAACCTTTGACCTTCAAAGACATTACCTTTAACAATCATAGAGAGATCCCTCTCTGGACCCAGGAGGGCTAGATCCTGAGGTCTGAAAGTGGTTTGATGTTGTCTCATCTTTTGGTTTTGCCAATCTGGCCAAAACATGGGAACCCCAATAGATTTTTCGTGCATTTTCCAAAACTTGATCATCTTTGGATCCTCCAGACCATTACTTGATCATTTCAGATCATTCCTAACCATTCCTCCTCACTAAGACCATTTGAACCACCAAAATTTTATCTACACTATTTGAAGGTGAGGAAAATGTCTCTCCACTTTCCTAGTATCTTTGAGCCAACCTATTCTAAATCTGTACATGTTACTCATCCACACAATCATCAGTACAACATAAAAATTGCAAAGCACATTATTCCATTTTCCATCCATATCTATATACATGTTTGTTAATATCAACCACATATTTTGAATATAAGAAAGTTGAATAACAACACTGATGTAATATCCCTTTTTCAGGATTTCTCTTAAATCATACATGAAAAACACATTTCCAGCAACATATGCAATAAAATAGTGAAATCATCACTTGGATCCCATATACACATCCATATAGCATCTAAATACAAGAAGATATCAGAAGAAATGGAACTATGTGGGTTAAACAGATCTCCCACACTAGAGTAGCCGAAAATGACTAAAAACCCCAAACTGCATTTTACCGGAGTTGCTGCATGAAGGGACTAAACAATCTAAAGAGGGTTTTAACATAAAAATATGGGAGAACAATATATCTACTCATATATTAATGAATAATGCTGAAGTACAGAGATCTAGTCTCCTCATACAAAATACAAGAGAACCCGAAAAGGGTTTCTTGTCAAATACTCTGCATAAATATGTGATCTTTAGAAAATTACTGAATAATCACTGAAAAAATGAAGCATAAGAGCATATAAGGCTGGAAATATATCTTATCTGAAGTAGAACCCTCAAGGGCTTCCTCCCATGAAATGATGAACCTCTCAATCACAAGGAAACATTGCAACGGAGCCACCAAACCATGCAATGAACACTACCTCCAAAATAACGCACTCCCTAGTAGAAAAAATGCTGGGAGGATATGAGAAATGTGTGGTCTGATACCACGGATCTGAAATAAGTCCTGGAATCTCTCAAGTGAAGGAAACCTTCCTCCAATGAGAAACTAGCTCAGAAGCCGGGATTTCAATCCCTTCCACTGCTGCACCCAGCAACACTGCACAATCTCCGGAAAAGATGTGCTGATGTAGATGGTTGAAGCCTGGCCTGAAAACCTGATGTGTAAATATGAATACAAACTCTCCCAATGAGCGACTCAAAGGAAAGAGGTGGGATTCCCACTCGGTAACACCCAGTGCTAAACAGCACTGCAGCTGGCTAAGCAGCAAGCAACAACAATTCTTGGCATCCAAGAATAATAATCTACAACATAATGAACAATGTTGACATCCTCTTCCTTATATAATAAGTGAGTTTTCTTGCCCTTGGCCCCACTCACTTAGGTTACTTCTAACCCAAGTTACATTTCCCTCCAAAATTGCGTTCTCCATCCTAGGATTCCTCCTCCACTAAAATTGCACTGTTGACTTGGTCAAAGAAGCTTCACTTTATCTTTGTTCACACATGGAGGTGTTTTATTAAGCTAAAAATAGGGTCTCCTTTCACACTTGGAGTTTTTTTATCCTCCTTAGGATACTTATGGGCTTTTCTACCCATTTATTCACTGGCTAAAGCTGCTGCTAACTCTAATGTTCCTTTTAGCTTGGAAGCTAAAATTTTGGAACATTACAGTCCTCCCCTAAAAAATATTTGCTTGTCCTTAAGAAAATGCATAAGGAGAGAAAAATATCTCCCCTCCTCATGTGGCCTCCATCAATAGCCTCCATCACCGCATCTAGAGAATCTGCAAATAAATTGTCATCCAATGCTTCTTCCCAAGTGTGAAAAACCAAAGTGTCTGCATCAATCAAAGGTGGGAAGTGTGAATAGAAACATGCTAGCTGTCTCATGGCCTCCACAAAGTAGGAGTGATGATAAACATGGTGAATGAGTGCCTCCCTCACCCATGCAATCATCCAAATGAAGTGAGTCACCCTCCAACATGGTAACTCCTGGAAAGTCTCTTCCACCTTATGCTCCTGAGATGTAGGTGGGCTGAAATTCTAAAGATGATAGGCAATAGGGCCTATCCCACGCTATCCTCTTCTCCACTTATGATAAGTGTAGAAGGTATGCTAATATTGGGCTACAACATGATTTCCCTCCAATGGCAAGAAGAAGATTGAACCTCCAAAGACTCTTCCTCCAAAATCATGAGTCATGCCAACCCAAACCATTCCATTCAAGATGAATGGCACATCATCACCACATGGCATCCAAATCATAAAATGGATGAATGTTATGTGCAAGTTTGGATGGTACATATGGTCCCTCTGGTGGATACAACGCATTTCTCCCAATTGCTGCTTGAGAATTTCATATGGCAACTGGTCCTGCAACAAGTTACAAGTTGTATATGTTTGTTCTCCCAACATGGGGAAGTAGGCATAAATGTATATCAGTTGTACATATATAAAATAACAATACACTTGCCCAATTTCATGTATAGATGGGCTATTATCATCATAAACATTGGCCCTAAAGTGACCATGAAACCAAAAAATACTCTTGCTCTCATATAGAGCAATGCACTGTTTACATATGGTGAGAAAGTAAAAATACTCAATAGAGTAATCAATAAGCACATCAATGTCCTTCCTACCATGCATCATGTGTGAGCTGAAAGTGAGGCCCATGTATAAGTTCCCCCGTGAGAATTCTCTCATAAAAATCTGCAAAAAGAAGGGGTACATATACTCCTTGGAACACTCCATCAATAAGAACACTCTCCCATGTGACAGCATTGTAGGCCTTAGAAATAAGGCTCAATGACTCCTCTCTCTGACATTCCATATGCCAAAGTCATCCACCATCATGCTGCTATGTGAGAAGATCTCCTTCCTACATGGAATTCTCTCATGATCCTTCAATGTTGAAGGGTAGCCTCCTTGCACCATGAATGTGCCTTCCTTCTCTTCAGAAATCTCATGAAAAATATGGGAATAATTTTTCCCATACTCTCCCAAGTGCAACCATAGAAACAACAACTTTTGTTGCTGCCCCATCTCTCCCTCATACAAGCTTCCTTTGAACAAGAACACATCAGCAATACATGGAAGCAAGATACAATATAAACAAGTTGCCAAATGACAACCAGAGAGTGAATCTGGGTCCCTCTCATGGAACCAACGCAGTGCCTCCTTGGCCTGCATCAAAACAAGAAATAACAAGTTCTTTGCTAGCCACTTGTTTTCTGCCATAGTCATCTCATAGGATGAAAACATGAAGTTACAATATGGTGTCATTGGTGCACACCAAGAGACATATGGCTTCCCCCATAGCTCATCAAAAGGATAGCCAAAATCAATGCTACAAGTAGCTTCAAGTACATCATCATATAATATGCAAGAAGAAATGTTTCTTCTTGTTACATCATGCTGCTCAAATAATGAAAAGAAGTACAAGACAAAATGTGAAATGATACCTCCTCCATTATGTACTTGAGGTCTTGAGCTGAAATGGCTCAACTGGAAATTCTCCCTCACTCCCAATGAGTAGGAAGGTAGTTGTGACATCCTCTCTACCACCATCAACGATATGCATCTCTCCATATGCTGATATATGTCATGTTGGATGCCCTCCCAAGTGAACTCCTCCATCAACTGGAAATATGCATCAAAGTGCATAGAAGAGAAGTCCTCATGTGCTGCATGTAGCAGCCTCTCCTTGAGACTAGAAGATCTAGTCAAGAAGATCCTTCCATAGGAATAGATGACCACATCATCTACCATGTATCTGTCATCTCCATCTGGGTCATCAAGAATCATGCATGCACCAAGATCCTTGGAGTACTCCACTAAAAGTTGAGACCTCCAATAAGGATCAATCCTCCTCAGTGACAGCGCTGGTGATCTGGCATGTGAAGCTCCACTCATGCTGCTGCCTACTAATTTGACATCCCCCATGCCAAATTTCTCCTCAAAACTCTTCACCTCTCCAAAATATAAGAGTGGTGAACCCAAAGACAAGACATCTCTCATCAACTGAAGATCAGGTGGAATTCCTCCATATAGTGAGACATCAATATCAAGAGTAGACTGCATATATGATTGGGCAACCTTGCCCTTGCCCTCACTGCGCAAATCAGTCTTCCTCTTCCTTGCATTAGCTTTCTGAAACAGAGAAGGGTGTGTGATTTGTTGGGGTTCCCATGTTTTGGCCAGATTGACAAGACCAAAAGATGAGACAACATCATAACCACTTTGGGGCCCTAGGATCTAGCCCTCCTGGACCTAGAGAGGGATCTCTCCAATTAAACAAAGAATGATATATCCCTGAAAGCTCAAATGAGATGTTAGGCTAGTTATGAAGCACAAAGGGGGTTTAAAATGATTTGGTTGGTTGGTTGTTGGTTTGTTCATGAGATCATAGACTGAGAAAGTAATGGGAGGAAAGGAACAAAACAGCAGGATGTTTCAGTAAAGAGGATAGGTCAAGAAAGTGCCATCCATTGGGCTATGGAGTCATGAAAGGGAATTACTTGCAACAACTAGCCCAGGCTTTCAGAGGGAAAGTAATCTATACTAAAGGATATTTTTAGATAGATGGTGGAATGGAACATTAAGGGTTGGAAGTGAAAGAAGGAAAGCAACCCAATTTCTGTCTATAGATCAGGTCAAAGGTCATTTAACTCCAGACCTGCTTGGACATACTCATAGGCAACTCTCAAAGGAGGGATAAAGGGGCAGCTTATAGATCGGACCAGAGGTCACTTAACTCCAGGTCAGCTTTAGCATGCTCCAAGGGAAAACAGAGATAAGTTTAACAGAGCCAGGGTCTATAGATCAGAGAAGGACTTTGAACCTTCAATGCTTTGACACCAGCAAGAGATCTTAGAAAGGCCGGCTAGTCGCACAAGGACCCTAGTGGACAGGGCTAACTCTAATCCCCAGTTTCCCAAATCTTCCAGCTTCAACCCAATAAGAACAACTAAAGAAAGATTCCATTAATTCATACATCAGCTAGTACGGAATGACATCCACTACACTAGTTAAATTAATTGCAATCAACCCTTAGATAACACATTTAGCAGAAAACATTGAAGGCGAGGAGAGCAGAGACATAGGGTACCTAACAAGGGTAAATCCTATGCCAGATTTCTGATGCAAGCCAACAGAAAATGAAACAGTATGAAAATGTAATAAACAGTGTTAGAAAAACATCACCAATAGTAATAGACCAGGATCCTGTGAACTGTGCTTAATTAATTGATGCAAAACCAGTCACATACCCTGAGCTCAATAGCTGTTACAGTCCAGACTTTATCCTCCCAGTCTACTACATTACAAAATACTCTGCTACTCCCTCCCAAGACTGTTCTAACAGTCAAAATGAATCCCTCTAACAACAATCGGCAACAACCAAACAACAACCCTTTACAATACATTCTTCAGGATTCTTATAGGAGAAAAGAATAACGGGAGTAGATGTAAACTTAAATGCAGCATTAAATTCTGAAGCAGCAGGAGGGCCGAGGCCTCGTTCTATTTTAAATTTCTAAGCATTTATCTTTGGTACTCTTTGGATGAGAATAATGGTCTTCGTCAGGCTGTAATTTACTTCCAGGTATGTCTCTGATGTACTCGATGTAGTGTTCTGGTGAATTGCACAAAAAGGCAGAATAATGATGCTAGGGTCTGCCATACTGCATAACTAAGGTGCTAGTAGCATAGGATTGTTGTCAGGGCTGGAAAATCTCTCTAGAACACGGCATAGGATGAGAACTGTATGGGCGCATCGTCCTTTATGGAAAGAACCTTCTGCTAATGTGAAAACCCTTTACTATTATTTTTTGTACCTTGGACCTTCTGATTGATCCTTGAGGTCTTCGAACTGGTACCTTTGCCTTCTAAATCCCTGAAAAAAGGCTCAAAAATCTTCAATTACGTGCCTTGAACTTTCTGTTGTTCCATTGATACTCTCTGTCTGCAAATTCTGCGTTTAAATGGCTCTCGAAGGTTTGACATAGTTTTAGCTGTGTTCTTTGAATGCACATCCTGTCATGGCTCCTTCCCAGGCTTTCTTCATAAATTAAACCCCTTAAAATGGTCCTTTCTTGCACTCTATGCCACTGCAACAGTGACTGTGAACCACGGTGGTTTTCACCACCCGAAACCCTGCAAAACACGAAAACAAATTAAGAAAACCATGCATTGGGGATGGTGAATGCAGCGGGGTCGACAAGAATGGACGTGCAGACCGGTGGGATGGAAAAATAGCACAGGAGCATGGTGGAAAATGCAGCACACAGTGGAAGATGGTCACGGTGAAAGTTGGCGAATGCAGAAGATTTAATTGCAAAGACCTGACACTTTGACCTTCAAACAAAATATAAAAGGGACGGGTGGACATGTGACGAAGACACGTGGAATGGTGACGTGGCAGAACGCAGTGGTGGCGGCGTTGACTTTAAATCAGGACCATCCGATCTCAGGAGGAGATCGGCGGCTGGGAACGTGTCGGAAGGCGATGGACAGTGGACCAGGGGTACGACAGCCTCGGGTTAATTTCCGCGCATCTTCGGGGTGTGATGACCGTTGGATGGAGAGCCCCAGATCGGATGGTTGATATGCATATCGCCCCGAGTCAAATGCCGAACGATAACGCGTGATGGGGGGGCGGTTTTGAAATAGTGACGGAGCCACGTGTCAGGCGGTGAGTGGAATCGCTCCGAAAATAAAATTACTGCCCATCCTCCAAACGCGGTGCGATAGATACTAGCGGTTTTCAGATATGCGCGGTTGCGGGGACCACCAGGCGAGATGTACCGCGGACCGTTGATCCACGGGTAAATGAACGGTGGAGATGCGATGAACAGTGAAAGGAGGTGGGTGATGGGCACTACGGAGCTCGCGATGGTCATCCGATCGGTGCAGATCGACGGCTCATGACGCTCCCGATACATATTTGAGATAAGCGCTTTTCGGGCTGGTGGGTGGTTCTAGCGCCCAGATCACACAGGGGGAGACGGTTTTAGGGGCCAGCCGAAGGGGGCTAAGACCTCATAAGGTGGAAAATGGATATTGGCCCATTTTAATGAAATTTGAGGGTAGAAATAGGTAACGATAGAGGGAAAAAGGGGAAAATAGGCCAAACAAGGGGTGTGTGCAGGATGTAAAGGGGATCAGAGGGGAATTTGACAAGGGGAAAACAAAGGTTAAAATGGGGTATTCTGCACGGGTACAAGGGGAAAAATTAGGCCTTTTGGAGCACAATTTTTTGCAATCAGTGAGACCTTATAATGGGAGTCAACAGAGGGAATTTATCAAAGGGAAGGGCACAGGAGACTTCAAGGATGATGTGTTTTCAGAGGAAATACATTCCTTGAAGGCTTAGAAACATTTTAGCCCCCTGTTTTATTGTCAAAAATTTATAGGGGGGCTAACATGCTCCTCATTAACTGATGTTTCTCTTCCTCCCTTCCTTCTCCTTCCATCTGCAATGTTGCACAATCATGCTGCTCACTGATTGTGCTTGGGCCTATATGTATGAGATCTTGGGGAACTTCTTGCAAAGATATAATAACCCCTCTCATGGGAGCATGTGCTCCTCTTTCCTCTGCATGAGGCACTAGGTGTGCTCTAGATGTGACAGCGTTGTTTCCTTCTTCTCCGCCAATGTGTGTAGGCAACATATCAACAATTGGATCCCTTTGTGAAAAATTGATCCCCATGCCCACTTGTTCAAGAATATGAACTATAATTTTTGCTTCTAGAAATATGTAATGCAAGACATCAGCTCCTCCCATGGTTTTTGAAATGGAGTTTCATCCATCACATGCAAGGGTTTTGTTTTCTCCAGTTTTCCTTGCTCATGCGTCTTAGGAAAGTTCTTCACCAAACCTCTCCATCAATGTTTTTATGAATATTGAATGAGAGAAAGTATTGGCATTCTTTAAGAAATAAGATTAAAAAATCCACCATGCATGAGCCTTACCTCTGAAATGCAGTGTTGCAACTCTGACAGCTTCATCTTCGGAAATATGGTGCAGCTGCAAATAGGAGTTTAGCTCCTTCACCCAATCTCTAACTGAACATGTAGGTGATCCGGCAAAAGAAGATAGAAGAAATCTATCTGCATCCTACTGTTGGCTCTTCTCCATCTAGATCTTGAAAAACTCTTGGAAATCAGTATGATCTCTAAACCTCTCAGTTTGAGATTCATACTCCCGCAACAAATCACTAAGAGTCATTCTCTTAGGCATTCTTCCTCCTCCCATCCATCTTAGGATAGCTCTGGGAATTTGACTGCGCTGTGCATCATGGAGTGCAGTTTCATGCTCACACTCACCATGTTCAAATCTAGATTCAGCTCTAGAATCAATCTCCTTTAGAGATCCCATCTCCAATCTCCACTTTTTCAGCTCTCCTTGAAAGCTCTTCATAGATTTTGGAAGAAGCTTGTGAGCTTGTCTTCCTTTCTTTCTACACATACTAAAGCTTTCTGTTTTTTTTCCATCTCTCCTTCTTCTGATAGCACTGGAAATTTTCCCTTCTCAGGAATATCGAAATTCTATTCCAGAGATTGACTACAGGGGCATTTACTAGATATGTCACCTTTGAAAAAAGGATGAGATCCAGAGGCTACCTGGTCATCTGCAGACTCTGTATATAGAGCTCAAAAAATTCCTCCTTTAGGGATTCAACACTTTGGCTTGAAGCCACAGGCTGAGCCAAAGATCTTGCTTTGATACCACTGTAATATCCCTTTTTCAGGATTTCTCATAAATCATACATGAAAAATGCATTTCCAGCAAAATATGCAATAAAACAGTAAAATAATCACTTGGATCCCATAGAAACATCCATATATCATCTAAATACAAGAGGATATCAAAATAAATGACACTAGGTGGGTTAAACAGATCTCCCACACTAGAGTAGCTGAAAATGACTAAAAACCCCAAACTGCATTTTACCGGAGTTGCTGCATCAAGGGACTGCGCAGTCTAAAGAGGGTTTTAACATAAAAATATGGGAGAAAAATATATCTACTCATATATTAATGAATAATTCTGAAGTACAGATATCTAGTCTCCTCATACAAAATACAAGAGAACCCGGCAAGGGTTTCTTGTGAAATACTCTGCATAAATATGTGATCTTTAGAAAATTACTGAATAATCACTGAAACACTAAAGAATAAGAGCATAGAAGGCTGGAAATATATCTGATATGAATTATAACCCTCAAGGGCTTCCTTCCATGAAAGGATGAACCTCTCAATCACAAGGAAACACTGCAACGGAGCCACCAAACCATGCAATGAACACTGCCTCCAAAATAACGCACTCCCTAACAGAAACAGTGCTGGGAGGGTATGATAAATGTGTGGTCTGATACCATAGATCTGAAATAAGTCCTGGAGCTCTCCAAAAATATCTCTCAAGTGAAGGAAACCTTCCTCTAATGAGAAACTAGCTCAGAAGTCGGGATTTCAATCCCTTCCACTGCTGCACCCAGCAACACTGTACAATCTCCAGAAAAGATATGCTGATGTAGATGGATGAATCTTGGCCTAAAAACCTGATGTGGAAATATGAATACAAACTTTCCCAATGAGCTACTAAAAGGAAAGAGGTGGGATTCCCACCTGGGAACACCCAGTGCTAAACAGCACTGCAACTTGCTAAGCAGCAAGCAGCAACAATTCTTGGCAGCCAAGAATAATAATCTACAACATAATGAACAATGCTTCCATCCTATTCCTTATATCATAAGTGAGTTTGCTTTCCCTTGGCCCCACTCACTTAGGTTACTTCTAACCCAAGTTACATTTCCCTCCAAAATTGCGTTCTCCATCCTAGGATTCCTCCTCCACTAAAACTGCGTTGTTGACTTGGTCAAAGCAGCTTCATTTTATCTTTGTTCACACATGTAGGTTTTTTATTAAGCTAAAAAGGGGGTATCCTTTCACACTTGGAGTTTTTTTATCCTCCTTAGGATACTTATGGGCTTTTCTACCCGTTTATTCACTGGCTAAAGCTGCTGCTAACTCTAATGTTCATTTTAGCTTGGAAGCTAAAATTTTGGAACATTACAGCTAAACATACTGACATAAATGAAATTGTGCCCTGCCGACTCTTCATAACTGGAATACAACTCAAATTATCATGCAAATAAACTTGTTGTACAATTTCATATTCCTTAAGCATATTTTTATATTTGTTTTAGTTATTTTATGCTTAAGTGTCGTTGATGGCACAAACATAGTTTTACTTGCATAAGTTGCCCTCTTTAACTATTCCACTATTTCAAAATATTTTGTTGCCTTTATAGAAAGAGAATGCACAATATATTAAATTCCCCTTTTAAAAAAGTGATAATGATTTTATTCCATGTAGAATATTTTTTTTCGATCATATAAATATGGACTACCTAAGACCGTTCCACATGCATCTAGTGGTACTACATCACATGTTACCTTATCCACAAATTTAGATGTAATTTCAAATTGTAACACACGCTACTTAGTTACTTTCAACTTATGACTTTTACTCATCCAATTCAACGTACAAGGTTTATGATGCATTTTGGTTTTGAACCCCAACTTTTTAACCACTTCCAAAAAAATTAAGTTGACTTGAGATCCACTATCAATCAAAGTGTTGATCATAGTTTTCTTCATAATGACCCTTAAATGAAATAACTTGCATCTCTTCTTGTCACAAGAACTATCAGAATCAATACCATCATAAGATATACCTGCCAAACCTACTGCAATTTGAGCCTCGTCACCTGATTTTGACCCCAAATCATTGCCGCTATTGCCATTGCAAATTTTTACTTACCCTTCTTTCCTTTAAAATACTTTGGACGCTTGTCAGGGTGTAGTTTCCAGCCATGTTCTTCATCATGCCCTTCCTTCTTGCAATGCTTTCATGACGCAGGGCAAACCCTGCAATACCCAGAATCTTTCCTAATGCCATGCATAAAATGGCAATTCCTGTTTCATGCCAAGAAAGTCCACTCTCTGGCAATTTCAACTTATGCGGAAGCTTTATTTCTACCAAAATAAAACAATGGTTATAGAACCACTGGCATTCCCACTTATGAACATTCGAATTTTAATTTAAAATCCCACTTCAATATCACTTGCATCAAAGGTATATCTACATTTGTCATTTCACTTCAACCACAACATATGATATGTCTCCATGAAATATCATATTTCAGCTTTGAATTAAAAACAAATTGCTAATACCTTTCATTACTTTTAATGGACCCTTTTAATACACAATAGGACCCATTTTAAATCCCAACATTTGTTCAAGGCCCTAAGTGTGTTCACCATACTGTTTATTGAAGCACAATCTATACATATTCACCATGCTTCTAATTTAAAAGTTCGAACCTTGGCAAACTAACACATATTGATTCTTATGCATTCCAGTGTTAATGAATGGAGTCTTCACGCATTATAGTAAGTTCCAAGTCAAACGCTATTGAAACTGGCTTACCTTCCCAAACTTCGCTATTGAATTCAGCTTTATTGCATCAGCTGAAGGTCTCTTATCGATTCTTCAAAGGCTGGGTGTCATTTACTCCATTGCCATTTCTAAACCCAATTCATCAAATCGGATTTGAGAACGCTGGTTGTAATGTTGTGTATTAGAATCGATTCCAAATCGGATCTGAGACGGATTGACGTGCTTTTTGTTGTTCCTCATTCAGAACTCCATTTCCCAAATTCGCCTTTGACTCAAGGCTTATTAAACCTTCCTTTCACGATTTCTCTACGTTGTTATAACCAGTAGCTGTCGATCGATTTAATCGATCTCAAATTATCTCAATTAACCAAGTTCAACGCAGATTCAACGTATTCATTTAATTTAGAAAACAACGCTGCTCATACCTGAAGTTTTCAACGTATTAAATTTCCAGCGCTGCTCAGATCTTCAAACTGCTGCTTCAAAACTAGAATTGGATTGCTTTGAAGCTAAATTATATAGGCGTTTAAATTGATTTAACTCAGAAATTTAACACTCTTTTCTCACATGGGGTTTTCTGCATCAAAGTTTGAAATCGCTTCTCTACATCGACTTATCAATGTTGTACATAAACAGAAATTTGATCCCAGCAAAACAAATGGATTACTTCCTTTCAAACACACCTTCCTCTGCTGAAATCGACTTCAATTTACAATGGAATAGAAATTACTTCACTATATTTAATTCATCAATAGTATTTTAATCAAACATAGTTTCTCAATCGATGCCACTAAAGGAATTGATTCCAGCAAACATATATTTCGATACATCTTCAAAGTTCAGAGATTTAGCTCACTGCGTCCCTCAGACATCATCAATTCTTGTTGACAAATGTAAAACCCAGAACCAATATCGATTTCTTCACATCAAACCTCAATAACCCTTTATGCAGTGATTTCCATAACATATATAATTCCAGAGTTTAAAAAGAATTGCGTCCTCTTTCAACCAGTAATTACAAAATTCAATTTCCACCCAATTTATTCTTGTATAGAATCGATCCAATTTGTGATTGATTTACCCAGTTTCACAATTAAAATTAATACGCCGTCTCACACAGTCAATCAATCACCAACCAAATTTAATTGCACAACCCATAACTTGAAAATGAGACATAATCTTCAGAAAATTAAATTATGTATTAAACACACACAATACTTACATAAATCTCCTTCCTTGGCCTGATTTCCAATCATTGGCCCCTTTTACAAACTGCCCGGAGGCTTCCAAGTAGAAACCCCTGCTCTCTACTCACACTCTCTCTGATCTCAATGCCCTTTGAGGCTTGATAATTTATAAAAATTTTAAAATGATCTAATTTAATGCTCAATCCCTTCAACTTCTCAACAAATCCCCAAATATCTCAACACCCCTAAAAGATAGATTTTTATCCCTAAAACCTTGCAACTAAATCTATCTTAGGCTTCCTAATTATCTCTTAGATATTTCTCATCTAATTTCTCTCATGTTTTCCAGTTGTTTGGAAACATTTACAAGTTCTCACAAATAATTAATTAAAAATATAATTAATCACTCAAAAATAATATGAAATTAATAAATTCTCAAAAACATGAGACCCCTAGGTTTAATAAAAATACAAGGCATTTTTTCGATCTAATGCTCCTTCATCAGACTCCAAAGGTTGAAAATGATCATGATCTCCTGATCATGCATTTTAAGTCTTTGTTCTTGTCTTCTCGGATCCCATACTTTGTTCTGCAAGTCATCATCTGTTGTCGCTTGCTGCTTTTCTCCAGGTTTCCATATCTTATGCTGCATCCTGCCTCCAGCTATACTTTCATACTCTTCTTTTGTCTTTACCTTGCTTAAATTCTTCTGATTTCTTGCTGTTGTCTGCTACCTCTGAGACACCTTCATCATCAGTCTTCTGATGCTTTCAATCTCTATGTCCAACCTTTCCTCTGTCTGGGAATTTCTTTGCCTACTGCTGCTGCCTCCAATTCTGTTGTTTCAGCTGCTGTAACTGCCACCATAAATTTTGTTGCCTCCCAAACTTCCTGTCCCTCTGCAACATTATTTTTCTCATCACCTGCAAATTTATCTTCAGAAAATAAATTTTCATTTAAGTCTCTTCCTGCAGTAACACATTCATTTATCTCTGTTTGTATACTAGTAAGCAAAATCAATTTTAACAAACTAGTATCTGCTCCTTTCTCAACTTCAAACAAATTTACTTCAGTGCCTGGAACTTCTTTCTCTGGTTCAAATGTCTCCAGCAAACATTTCAGCCCTTTCTCCTCAAGCATTTCATCAACATGCTGCAAACTAGTTTCAACATAACCTTCGTCTTCTCCTTTGACAATCTTCAGTAATTGTCCATCATCATCTTGATTGATTTTGGCAATAAAATCAAGTTCTTCCAACACGGTAGCCTCATCCTCTAACACTGTAGCAGTTCCAAAATTCTACCCCACAGTCTTCTCTTGGCTATACAGACAAGCCAACTCTCTCTTGTCACCCATGGTAACAAGCCTCTGCTTATGAGACATGATTGTCTCATCTTCTTTCTGCAACAGTCCTCTTCCTTCCGAGACAATTCCAAATGATGGACTGTCTTCTACATCACCTGTAAACACAATTAAATTATCAGCTTCAAAATCACAAGACCCAATGGTCTCACTTGTTGATTTAGTCACCAAATTTTCTCTCTGTAGCTCCAAGTCTTCTTCAGGACTCAGAAAATCTTTACTGGCTTTCTCCTCAGCTTCCTCTCGCAACACTTCAGTATGTTGCTCTGAGTTTTCTTCCAACTCCTTTGTCAACACATCAGTATGTTGATTTTCATTCATCATGAGACTTTCAGCTAGTCTCTCCTTCATTTCATTCTCTGCTTCACGACTGTCATTCATGAAAACTTCCTTACCTTGCTTCTTCAGCAAATTATCCTGTATGTAAGTCCTCTGCCTCTCCAATTCTCTTCTCTGAAGATCTAGTTTCCTATACAATTCAACAATTTCATTAGGAGTAGAACTTGGAAACTTCACACAATTTTCCATACCTTCTCCAGCTTTTGACCAATCATCAGCTGGTCCTTCTCTTTCTGCACCAATATTCTGATTAGACTTCTTTGTCTTCATTTCCTCCTGAGATCTTGCTATCTCAGCGTTGATCTGAACAGACTTCAGATTCAACTCTTCTTGAACAAACTCTAAAGCTTGCTCATCTCCCTGTGTTGTACCTGCAAACATACACAACTCATTAGTTTTAAAACCACAAGACTTTTCAGTCTTGACAGCTTCCTCCAATACTTCCTTCAGAACAGATCTGCGTGTGGAATCTTCAAATTCCATCTCTGGCTCAAGAACTCTAAGTTCCTTCTTCAATAAGGCAATCAAACTTTGCCTCAACTTCATCTGCAATGGTTGCCAAATCATTCTCTTTCCCTTCAGTGGAAAGACCCATCCTCCTTTCTGATTTTCCTGCTCTTGCAGCCATTCCTGTAGTACCTGCAATTGTACCTTCATTACTGTAATTTCTCTTTCTCTGACTTGATCAGTCATCTTACCTCTATGGCATTCCTCTGAACCTCTTCTCTGATCCTCCATGATCATCTTCTCCATGAGTTTCTCACTCACCATGAGTTGCACTAGCCTCTGCAACAACAAGCTCTCCTGCTGCCCCTTACCTCACCAATCCGCTTCACTAGATCTGGTCTTTTGGTAAGTACTGGTTCACTGCCTCTGGAACCTCTTGAGCACTCTCCCTACTCTCTCTAGGCTATCTCTTCAACTCACCTTCTTCTTCAGGACACTGCAATTGTCCTCCATATCTAGCCTTTAGCTGAATCTCAGGTTCATTGCCATCATCTTGTCTGCAACCATAATCTTTAATCACAAATTTCAAATCAGAAAATCATCTCACCTTTAAGATCCTGCATGATCTTGTCCTCCATTCACTTCTGCAATCATGTTCACTGCAATTGTGTAGCTTGCATATCAGATTTAGAATCATATTCAAATAAAACACTCTTTAGTTCTCAACAGAACCTTCTTGCACTCATTCAGAAAAAACAAACATCCTTAATTTCAACAGAGCCTTCCGACTCTGATACCAAAATGACACAGGGCAAACCCTGCAATACCCAGAATCTTTCCTAATGCCATGCATAAAATGGCAATTCCTATTTCATGCCAAGAAAGTCTACTCTCTGGCAATTTGAACTTATGCGGAAGCTTTATTTATACCAAAATAAAATAATGGTTATAGAACCACTGGCATTCCCACTTATGAACATTCGAATTGTAATTTAAAATCCCACTTCAATATCACTTGCATCAAACGTATATCTACATTTGTCATTTCACTTCAACCACAACATATGATATGTCTCCATGAAATATCATATTTCAGCTTTGAATTAAAAATAAATTGCCAATACCTTTCATTACTTTTAATGGACCCTTTTAATACACAATAGGACCCATTTTAAATCCCAACATTTGTTCAAGGCCCTAAGTGTGTTCACCATACTTTTTATTGAAGCACAATCTATACATATTCACCATGCTTCTAATTTAAAAGTTCGAACCTTGGCAAACTAACACATATTGATTCTTATGCATTCCAGTGTTAATGAATGGAGTCTTCACGCATTATAGTAAGTGCCAAGTCAAACGCTATTGAAATTGGCTTACCTTCCCAAACTTCGTTATTGAATTCAGCTTTATTGCATCAGCTGAAGGAATCTTATCGATTTTGCAAACACTGGGTGTCATTTACTCCATTGCCAGTTCTAAACCCAATTCATCAAATCGGATTTGAGAACGCTGGTTGTAATGTTGTGTATTAGAATCGATTCCAAATCGGATCTGAGACGGATTGATGTGCATTTTGTTGTTCTTCATTCAGAACTCCATTTCCCAAATTCGCCTTTGACTCAAGGCTTATTAAACCTTCCTTTCACAATTTCTCTACGATGTTATAACCAGTAGCTGTGGATCAATTTAATCGATCTCAAATTATCTCAATTAACCAAGTTCAACGCAGATTTAACGTATTCATTTAATTTAGAAAACAACGTTGCTCATACCTGAAGTTTTCAACGTATTAAATTTCCAACGCTGCTCAGATCTTCAAACTGCTGCTTCAAAACTGGAATTGGATTGCTTTGAAGCTAAATTATACAGGCTTTTAAATTGATTTAACCCAAAAATTAAACGCTCTTTTCTCACACGGGGTTTTCTGCATCAAAATTTGAAATCGCTTCTCTACATCGATTTATCAATGCTGTACATAAACAGAAATTTGATTCCAGCAAAACAAATGGATTACTTCCTTTCAAACACACCTTCCTCTGCTGAAATCGACTTCAATTTGCAATGGAATAGAAATTACTTCATTGTATTTAATTCATCAACAACATTTTAATCAAACAGAGTTTCTCAATCAATGCCACTAAAGGAATTGATTCCAGCAAACATATATTTCAATACATCTTCAAAGTTCAGAGATTTAGCTCACTGCGTCCCTCAGACATCATCAATTCTTGTTGACAAATGTAAAACCCAGAACCAATATCGATTTCTTCACATCGAACCTCAATAACCATTTATGCAGTGATTTCCATAACATATATAATTCCAGAGTTTAAAAATAATTGCGTCCTCTTTCAACCAGTAATTACAAAATTCAATTTACACCCAATTTCTTCTTGTATAGAATCGATCCAATTTGTGATCGATTTACCCAGTTTCACAATTAAAATTAATGTGCCATCTCACACAGTCAATCAATCGCCAACCAAATTTAATTGCACAACCCATAACTTGAAAATGAGACATAATCTTCAGAAAATTAAATTCTGTATTAAACACACACAATACTTACATAAATCTCCTTCCTTGGCCTGATTTCTAATCATTGGCCCCTTTTACAAACTGCCCGGAGGCTTCCAAGTAGAAACCCCTGCTCTCTACTCACACTCTCTCTGATCTAAATGCCCTTTGAGGCATGTTAATTTATACAAATTTTAAAATGATCTAATTTAATGCTCAATCCCTTCAACTTCTCAACAAATCCCCAAATATCTCAACACCCCTAAAAGATAGATTTTTATCCCTAAAACCTTGCAACTAAATCTATCTTAGGCTTCCTAATTATCTCTTAGATATTTCTCATCTAATTTCTCTCATGTTTTCCAGTTGTTTGGAAACATTTACAAATTCTCACAAATAATTAATTAAAAATATAATTAATCACTCAAAACTAATATGAAATTAATAAATTCTCAAAAACATGAGACCCCTAGGTTTAATAAAAATACAAGGCATTTTTTCGAGCTAATGCTCCTGCATCAGACTCCCAAGGTTGAAAATGATCATGATCTCCTGATCATGCATTTTAAGTCTTTGTTCTTGTCTTCCCGTATCCCATACATTGTTCTGCAAGTCATCATCTGCTGTCACTTGCTGCTTTTCTATAGGTTTCCATATCTTATGCTGCATCCTGCCTCCAGCTATACTTTCATACTCTACTTTTGTCTTTACCTTGCTTCAATTCTTCTGCTTTCTTGCTGCTGTCTGCTACCTCTGAGACACCTTCATCATCAGTCTTCTGATGCTTTCAATCTCTATGTCCAACCTTTCCTCTGTCTGGGAATTTCTTCGCCTACTGTTGCTGCCTCCAAATTCTATTGTTTCAGCTGCTGTAACTGCCACCATAAATGTTGTTGCCTCTCAATCTTCCTGTCCCTCTGTAACATTATTTTTCTCATCACCTGCAAATTTATCTTCAGAAAATAAATTTTCATTTAAGTCTCTTCCTGCAGTAACACATTCATTTATCTCTGTTTGTATACTAGTAAGCAAAATCAATTTTAACAAACTAGTATCTGCTCCTTTCTCAACTTCAAACAAATTTAATTCAGTGCCTGCAACTCCTTTCTCTGGTTCAAATGTCTCCAGCAAAAATTTCAGCCCTTTCTCCTCAAGAATTTCATCAACATGCTGCAAACTAGTTTCAACATAACCTTCGTCTTCTCCTTTGACAATCTTCAGTAATTGTCCATCATCATCTTGATTGATTTTGGCAATCAAATAAAGTTCTTCCAACACGGTAGCCTCATCCTCTAACACTGTAACAGTTCCAAAATCCTGCCCCACATTCTTCTCTTGGATATACAGACAAGCCAACTCTCTCTTGTCACCCATGGTAACAAGCCTCTGCTTATGAGACATGATTGTCTCATCTTCTTTCTGCAACAGTTCTATTCCTTCCAAGACAATTCCAAATGATGGATTGTCTTCTACATCACCTGTAAACACAATCATATTGTCAGCTTCAAAATCACAAGACCCAATGGTCTCACTTGTTGATTCAGTCACCAAATTTTCTCTCTGTAGCTCCAAGTCTTCTTCAGGACTCAGAAAATCTTTACTGGCTTTCTCCTCAGCTTCCTCTGGCAACACTTCAGTATGCTGCTCTGAGTTTTCTTCCAACTCCTTTGTCAGCACATCAGTATGCTGATTTGCATTCATCATGAGACTGTCAGCTAGTCTCTCCTTCATTCCATTCTCTGCTTCATGACTGTCATTCATGAAAACTTCCTTACCTTGCATCTTCAGCAAATTATCCTGTATGTAAGTCCTCTGCCTCTCCAATTCTCTTCTCTGAAGATCTAGTTTCCTATACAATTCAACAATTTCATTAGGAGTAGAACTTGGAAGCTTCACACAATTTTCCATACCTTCACCATCTTTTGACCAATCATCAGCTGGTCCTTCTCTTTCTGCACCAATATTCTGCTTAGACTTCTTTGTCTTCATTTCCTCCTGAGATCTTGCTATCTCAGCGTTGATCTGAACAGACTTCAGATTCAACTCTTCTTGAACAAACTCTAAAGCTTGCTCATCTCCCTGTGCTGTACCTGCAAACACACACAACTCATTAGTTTTAAAACCACAAGACTTTTCAGTCTTTACTGCTTCCTCCAATACTTCCTTCAGAACAGATCTGCGTGTGGAATCTTCAAATTCCATCTCTGGCTCAAGAACTCTAAGTTTCTTCTTCAATAAGGCAATCACACTTTGCCTCAACTTCATCTGCAATGGTTTCCAAATCATTCTCTTTCCCTTCAGTGGAAAGACCCATCCTCCTTTCTGATTTTCCTGCTCTTGCAGCCATTCCTGTAGTACCTGCAATTGTACCTTCATTACTGCAATTTCTCTTTCTCTGACTTCATCAGTCATCTTACCTCTATGGCATTCCTCTGAACCTCTTCTCTGATCCTCCATGATCATCTTCTCCATGATTTTCTCACTCACCATGAGTTGCACTAGCCTCTGCAACAACAATCTCTCCTGTTGCCCCTTACCTCACCAATCCGCTTCACTGGATCTGGTATTTTGGTAAGTACTGGTTCACTGCCTCTGGAACCTCTTGTGCACTCTCCCTGCTCTCTCTAGGCTATCTCTTCAACTCACTTTCTTCTTCAGGACACTGCAATTGTCCTCCCTATCCAGCCTTTAGCTGAATGTTAGGTTCATTTCCATCATCTTGTCTACAACCATAATCTTTAATCACAAATTTCAAATCAGAAAATCATCTCACCTTTAAGATCCTGCATGATCTTGTCCTCCATTCACTTCTGCAATCATGTTCACTACAATTGTGTAGCTTTCATATCATATTTAGAATCATATTCAAATAAAACACTCTTTAGTTCTCAACAAAACCTTCTTGCACTCATTCATAAAAAAAAAACATCCTTAATTTCAACAGAGCCTTCCGACTCTGATACCAAAATGACGTAGGGAAAACCCTACAATACCCAGAATATTTCCTAATGCCATGTATTAAATGGAAATTCCTATTTCATGCCAAGAAAGTCCACTCTCTGAAAATTTCAACTTATGCGGAAGCTTTATTTCTACCAAAATAAAACAATGGTTATAGAACCACTAGCATTCCCACTTATGAACATTCGAATTGTAATTTAAAATCCCACTTCAATATCACTTGCATCAAAGGTATATCTACATTTTTCATTTCACTTCAACCACAACATATGATATGTCTCCATGAAATATCATATTTCAGCTTTGAATTAAAAAAAAAATTCCAATACCTTTCATTACTTTTAATGGACCCTTTTAATACACAATAGGACCCATTTTAAATCCCAAAATTTGTTCAAGGCCCTAAGTGTGTTCACCATACTGTTTATTGAAGCACAATCTATACATATTCACCATGCTTCTAATTTAAAAGTTTGAACCTTGGCAAACTAACACATATTGATTCTTATGCATTCCAGTGTTAATGAATGGAGTCTTCACGCATTATAGTAAGTGCCAAGTCAAACGCTATTGAAATTGGCTTACCTTCCCAAACTTCGCTATTGAATTCAGCTTTATTGCATCAGCTGAAGGTCTCTTATCAATTCTGCAAACGCTGGGTGTCATTTACTCCATTGCCAGTTCTAAACCCAATTCATCAAATCGGATTTGAGAACGCTGGTTGTAATGTTGTGTATTAGAATCGATTCCAAATCGGATCTGAGACGGATTGACGTGCTTTTTGTTGTTCTTCATTCAGAACTCCATTTCCCAAATTCGCCTTTGACTCAAGGCTTATTAAACCTTCCTTTCATGATTTCTCTGCGTTTTTATAACCAGTAGATGTGGATCGATTTAATCGATCTCAAATTATCTCAATTAACCAAGTTCAATGCAGATTCAACGTATTCATTTAATTTAGAAAACAACGCTGCTCATACCTGAAGTTTTCAACGTATTAAATTTCCAACGCTGCTCAGATCTTCAAACTGCTGCTTCAAAACTGGAATTGTATTGCTTTGAAGCTAAATTATACAGGCTTTTAAATTGATTTAACCCAGAAATTTAACGCTCTTTTCTCACACGGGGTTTTTTGCATCAAAGTTTGAAATCGCTTCTCTACATCGATTTATCAATGTTGTACATAAACAGAAATTTGATTCCAGCAAAACAAATGGATTACTTCCTTTCAAACACACCTTCCTCTGCTAAAATCAACTTCAATTTGCAATGGAATAGAAATTACTTCACTGTATTTAATTCATCAACAACATTTTAATCAAACAGAGTTTCTCAATCGATGCCACTAAAGGAATTGATTCTAGCAAACATATATTTCAATACATCTTCAAAGTTCAGAGATTTAGCTCACTGCGTCCCTCAAACATCATCAATTCTTGTTGACAAATGTAAAACCCAGAACCAATATCGATTTCTTCACATCAAACCTCAATAACCCTTTATGCAGTGATTTCCATAACATATATAATTCCAGAGTTTAAAAAGAATTGCGTCCTCTTTCAACCAGTAATTACAAAATTCAATTTACACCCAATTTCTTCTTGTATAGAATCGATCCAATTTGTGATCGATTTACCCAGTTTCACAATTAAAATTAATGCGCCGTCTCACACAGTCAATCAATCACCAACCAAATTTATTTGCACAACCCATAACTTGAAAATGAGACATAATCTTCAGAAAATTAAATTTTGTATTAAACACACACAATACTTACATAAATCTCCTTCCTTGGCCTGATTTCCAATCATTGGCCCCTTTTACAAACTTCCCAGAGGCTTCCAAGTAAAAACCCCTGCTCTCTACTCACACACTCTCTGATCTCAATGCCCTTTGAGGCTTGATAATTTATACAAATTTTAAAATGATCTAATTTAATGCTCAATCCCTTCAACTTCTCAACAAATCCCCAAATATCTCAACACCCCTAAAAGATAGATTTTTATCCATAAAACCTTGCAACTAAATCTATCTTAGGATTCCTAATTATCTCTTAGATATTTCTCATCTAATTTCTCTCATTTTTTCCAGTTGTTTGGAAACATTTACAAATTCTCACAAATAATTAATTAAAAATATAATTAATCACTCAAAAATAATATGAAATTAATAAATTCTCAAAAACATGAGACCCCTAGGTTTAATAAAAATACAAGGCATTTTTTCGAGCTAATGCTCCTGCATCATTTCAAGAGGGGTTCTCCTCTTCCATCATAATGGAATTTGTCCTCTTGGATTTTCCCTTGCCTTTTCCCTCTTTTCTAGATGGCGATTCTAATGATAAACCAACTCTAGATTTTCCTACTTCAATGTAAGTTTCTTGAACAACCAGTTCATCCAGGTTAGTAGGACGAAATATGAATACAATATTACAAATATATTCAGGTAATACTCCTATATATTTCATTAGGGTTTCTTATGTGTGTAAGGGAATATCAAGAATTAATGGCTTCTTGCGAATTTCATTTGTGCATTCCTACAATGATTCTCCTTTCTTAAATTTAAGGATTTTCCATTCTATTAAGGCCTTCTCCTTATATCCCAACGGGTATAATTTCTTTCTAAGTGCAGAAAAAAATCACTCAATGATGGAAAAATCTTACCAATTTGTTGAGCCCCATGTTGTAACTTACTCTGCCACCAGATGAGTAAGGTGCCTTCTAGATGAAGCGAATCCAGTCGAATCTTCACCACATCATCAGAATTATGTTTCACAATACAATACACCTCCATCTGTCTAATCCAATTATCAGGTTTCTCACCATTGATTTCACCATTATACATGGGTAAGTCAAATTTCACATCCAATTTAAGAAAATGTTTTGGAAAAGATGGTTCAAGTTGACCACCAAAAAGAGAAGAAAAAATAGATTTTTATCATCATTAGTTTCTATTCTTTTACCTAAATCAGATGGTCCTTCATCTTTATGGACTCCTGCTTTTTCACTTTTGGGATTATCCTCTTCTTTTTCCTTTTTGAACTCATGATACATCTTAACCATGGCTCTCAAGGTCATGAAAGCATCCACAAATCCTGCATCATATCTGAAAGGATGATCAGCTCTTCCTTCTTCAACATCTCTTCTTCTCTAGTTGTCTTTCTTCTCGAGCCTACTTCTGGATTTCCTTCAACAAGTTCACCTTCACCACATATTGATTTTCATTTCAATAACTCTCTGTGATACAGTAACTCGCTGTGATACAAATTGATCTGAAATCCCAATCAAAATTGATATTGTTTTATTACTTTCATTTCAAGTTTCCATTTATTTTAAATTGAACTCTTTTTAATGGTGTTTTTATTACATGTTAACACTTTTAGTAAATTAATAAACCAATATCAATTTTGATTGGGATTTCAGATCAGATCGAGAAGTTTTGGTCAAGTTTATAGGAACTCATAGACACCAAGTTGAAGAAGAGCACCTCATTTCATCCACAAACCAATGGCCAGACTGAAGTAGTAAACAAAAAATAGTGCATATCCTTCGTGGATATTATTGTAACCATCCTAAACTTTTGGATGAGAATTTTCTTTACATCCAACATGCCTACAATCGTGTTAAGCATTCATCTACGCAAGTATCTCCATTTGAAGCTTGTTCGGGTTATTTGCCAAATTCTCCTTTGGATTTCATCTTTGGTAAAGATATTGCAGTCGATGGACATAGTGATGTGGACGAATCCAAGCATTTCATTGAAAAAATTCAACTAGTGAATCAAAGAGTAGAAGCGAAACTAGAGAAAAGAAAAGCCAAGTACAATGAAATATATGAAAAACATCGAGTTAATCATGATTTCCAAGTGGGAGATCATTTTTGGTTGTATATCAGCAACAAAAGACTTAAAGGTGAAGGTAAAATGCTCAATCTAATAAGATGTGTTCCTTTCAAAACCTTGGAGAAGATTGGCAACAATGATTTCTAATTATATTTTCCAACTTATATGAAAATTTATTTTGTTGTGAATGTGGAAAACTTGAGATTGTATGAGCCTCCAATGATTGATGATTATGAAGAGAATGTTTAGATTCCATCTATAGAATATTTTTTTCCTGAATATTTAGATGAGTTTTAGGAAGACTCAATTCTTGATAGGAAGATAAGGACTTTGTAACAACCTTTGTGAAAATTCCATGTAATAAAAGTCAATAAAGGAAAAATAATAACCAAGGTCATGGGACATGTATTCTGAGTTGAATGTTGGGAAAAACATCCTAGTGCATGTGTTCACATGGTTTATTATGGCTATGGAAATTGGAAAAGGCAGTCCCTAAGGCTTTGGAAAGACAAAGTGGCATTTATTGGAATTTGTTTATGAAAATAATGGAAATTAGGAGAAAAGGGAGGTGAAAGGTCACAAGTTGTATGTGAGGAGGAAAACGAAGGAAAATAATGGAAAATGAAGAAAACAAATTCCTCATGAATAAAAAGGCTTTTGAAGATCAGTTCATTTTTCAGTGAAGTTTTGGAGATCTCATTATTCTCTCTCTCTCTCTCTCTCTCTCTCTCTCTCTCTCTCTCTCTCTCTCTCTCCCCCATACTCTTGGATACTTAGAGTTTTCTAGGAACACTCTTGTAGGGTGTGGCATACTTGGATATTTGGAGCAAGAAGGAAAAGGAAGAGCAGGAAAGGACAAGAGGACACCGGGATCAGTAACTACAACGTGTTTTGATTGCAGGTACTGAGTTTCATGTATGTTTTCCTTTCTATTTTTGGCATGCATGGTGTATGCATGTAGTTTCTTGGTCATTATTTGTCATTGGCATGGAGGATTGCATGGATTAATAGTGGATTTTCCTAGCCTTGCCATTTCGTGGATAGGCATGGTGTTGTGGGTTCATTTTCATTATTTGTTTTTTGATTGGATCTCATGTTCCTTAGTTGTGGGTTGAGTTACTAGTTCCTGGAGCCTTGGTTTTACAAACACTCCAGAGCCCGACGGACAACTTTTGGGTTGAGTTACTAATCTTGAAGCCTTGGTTGGAAAAACACTCTGGAGCCTTACGTGGGTTGAGTCACTAGCCCTTGAGCCTTGGTTGGACAAATGCTCTAGATTTCAGAAACAATTGGCGTTGAGTTACTAGTCCTAGAGCCTTGGTTGGAAAAAAACGCTCTTTAGCCATGGACATCTTGGGTGGAGACCAATCAGGCAATAGTTGTGATGTTAGACCGTGAGGTGGAGTCACTGGTTGAGGTTTGATGTAGTTTTTCCTCTAGAAGCCCTAGTTTGGTTTTGATGGATTTGGTTTATGAGATCCCACATTCATGCTTGGAATATGGCATGGGGTTGACTGGCTAAAGAGAGATTTTTTTATGTAACCAACTCCAAAAATAGAAGAAAAGAGATATCAACGACTTATAATTCAACCACTTCGAAGGGGAAACCTCCTTTACATTAAATAAATGAAAAATTATTAGATGATACAAATAAAAAAAACCTCCTTCTATATATAGGAGTCAATGATCACAATATAATCCTAGCTGACCTAACTAATAATGTAAGGGCACAATAATAACAATATGGGGGTTACAAGGATACAAAAATAACAATAAGGGGGCTACACTAACAACAATAAGGGACTACACTAGTAATATAGGGACCTAACATGCCCCTCTCCTTCAAAAAAGTGTTGTCCTCAATGCTTGAGAAGCTCTGGATGCTTCTGTATAAAATTCTCATCCTCCCATGTAGAATCTTCAGTGGGTAAGTTCTTCTACTTGATGAAATACTCTGAAAGTGATCAATTTTGTAGCTATTGAGTTCTTATTTTCGTGACTGCTTTAGGTTCCAATATGAATTTTCCTTCCTCATCAAGTTTTGGAAATATTGTTTGAACTAGAATTTTTTCACCTATAACCTTCTTTAAGCATGAAACATGGAAAACTGGATGGACTCGCGGAGAAGCAGGAAGCTCCAATTTGTATGCCATAGTACCAATATTTTGCAACACCTTGTAAGGACCATAGTACTTTGGTGATAATTTATTATCCTTCTTAGCTTTCTTGAGGGACAATTGTTTGTATGGTTGTAGCCGTAAAAATACCTAGTCTCCTACATCAAAACTTCTCTCGCTGCGATGTTGATATGCCTGTTGTTTCATTCAATTTTGTGCCAAATTTTGGTTATCCTTTAAGAGTTGGAGGACTTTTTGTTGATGCTCGATGTGATATTCCACTGCTTGAACCTTAGAATTTTCTCTTAAATATGATGTGATGGACAATGCATGATATCCATAAAGTGCCATAAATGGGGTCATTTTAGCTACAGTATGGAAGGAAGTGTTATACCACCATTTAGCCAGAGGTAACCACTTGACCCATTGTTTTTTTTTATCAGATACAAAACAATGAAGATATCCTTCCAAACATTTGTTCACTATCTCATTTTGACCATCGGATTGAGGATGATGAGATGAGCTATGAGCTAGTTTAATACCCAAACAATAAAATAATTCCATCCAAAAATTTCCAGTAAAACTGGGATCTCTATCGCTTACCATAATATTTGGGTTTCCATGTAGATTTTGAATTATTTCCATAAATACAGTAGAAACTTTACTTGATTTAAATGGATGAGATAATGCACAAAAGTGTGCATACTTGGTAAGTCTATCAACTACCACCATGATGACACTCTTTCCTTCGGAACTAGGTAAACCTGTGATAAAATCCATTGAAATATCCTCCCAACGTTGACTTGGAATGGATAAAGGTTGTAGAAGACCCGGGGTCTTAATTGTCTCAACTTTATTTTGCTGGCAAACCAAACATTCCGCCACAAACTTTAATTGTCTCTTCATCATTCTTCCATTCCTCCCTTGCTTTGGTTATCCAATCTGGTTGGATAATAGAAATGGAACAAAGCAATGCTTCCACCTCCTTATCCTTTCTTGAGGGTGCATCTGCAACAACATTTAGCTTCACTTTTTTGTCGATGATTTCAAAGTCATAACCCAACATCTTTGTGACCCATTTTTGTTTTTCTTCTGAAGATAGTCTTTGTTCTAAAAAGTATTTATGGCTATCATGATCATTTTTTACCTTGAAGTGTCTTCCCATTAGGTAAGGTCGCAATTTATTTAGTACATGTAGTATTGCCAACATTTCCTTCTCATAAATAGCTTTCTGTAGATAATTTCCTTTAATTAGACGAATTTCAAAAGCAATGGGTCCTCCTTCTTGCATTAAAACAACACCAATTCAATTTCATGAGGCATCATATTCCACAATAAATATTTTTGTGAAGTTTGGCATAGCTAAGATCGGTGCTAGGCACATTGCCTCTTTAAGATTTTAAAAGGCCTTAGTTGCTTCAGGATTCCATGAAAATGCATCTTTCATCAATAATGTTGTTAGAGGTGCTACTATTCTCCCATAATTCCTAAAAAACTTGTGATAATACCTTGTTAATCCGAGAAATCCTCACAAATGCTTTATGGTTGTGGGGAATTTCCATTCCTTAATGGCTTTAATTTTGTTAGTGTCTACCTTAACAACCTCGTGAGATACAATATGACCCAGATATTCCACCTCTTTTACTCCAAAGATTAATTTGGAGGTTTTTGCATATAATTGTTTCTCCTGCAATAGTTTGACGACCATGTCAACACGTTGAACATGATCCTTCCAAGACCTGTTGTAGATTAGTATATCATCAAAAAGTACTAACACAAATTTTCTAAGGAAGGGTTTGAAATTGGAATTCATCAACCCTTGAAATGTAGAAGGTGCATTGGTAAGGCCAAAAGGCATGAAGAAAAATTCATAATGAACCTCATGAGTTCGAAATATTTTTTTCAGAATATCTCTAGTCTTTATTCTAATTTGATGATCTACTGAACGAAGATCCAACTTGGTAAAATAATTTTCTCTATGTAATTCATCCAATAATTCATCAATCACAGGAATGGGAAATTTATCTTTAATAGTGAGCTTATTGAGATCCCTATAATCTGGAAACATGTGCCATGATCCATCCTTCTTGTGCACCAATGCCACTGGAGAAGAGAAAGAACTTTGACTAGCTTGAATTATACCAGCCTCTAACATTTTTGCAACCATACATTCAATTTCTCTCTTTTGGCCATAATGATATTTGTAAGGCCTGATGTTTGGAGGAACACTTCCTGGAATAAAATGAATAGCATGATCATGATCACGAATAGTTGGGAGTTTCAAACACCTTGGAATGATTTTCCAATACTTTTTGGAGATCTGGAGAAATAGATGATTTTGATGTTGGAACTTCTAGTGAGAATAATTGTGGAATTACACCTCATTTTTCTTTATTCAAAAGCTTTGTCATGATATTAGAGCTTATTATATTTCCTGAATTCCTTGCGATACCCCGTAATTCGACTTCTTTCCTTCTGGAAAAAAATTCAATAAAATTTCTTGAAAATTAAAATCTATCATCCCCAAAGATTGTAACCATTTTACTACTAGTACAACATCATCACCTCCCATTGGAATGGAAAGAATTGGACTATTCAATACATATTCCCCCATGGTTAGCTTGATGTTATGGAATTTTCCAGAGCAATTTATAGTTCCTCCATTTGCAACCGTCACTTGACATTCTGGTGCTGGGTATAGGAAGCAATTCAATTCCTTGGCTACCTTACAATGAATAAAGTTATGGGTACTACCCGAATCAATCAACACTATTAACTTTTTCTTCTTGATATGTCATTCTATCTTGAGAGTTTGAGGAGTGGTAATTTTTGAGATTCAACAAGAAGATCCTAGTGAAAATTAAGCACCTACAAGAGGATGGAGCCTCAGGCTATTTTTAGGTGGATGAATATTTATAGATGTATGAGAAAATTCTATTTATAGATGCATGTCGACTATTATTATCCTTTAAAAATAGTTGGACAATAAACAATAATCTATTCTCAATGATAACTTGGAAATATTTAACTGAAGTGGAAAATTAGTTAGCCATAGGAAATTCGAGTTCAAAGGTTGTTTGGTGGGACATGCAAGTGGACTTAGTTGTGATTGAGTGATTCGAAGTTGTAACAGAGTTGGAAGTGTATTTATGTGAGTTGTAAAGCATTTTAACTCAGTTAAGTGAGTTAAAATAAGTTGTGCTAGTTGTAACTGAAGATATACTAGTGAGAGATGAGTGAATTAATTATTAGTTAATTCACAATCAATGGTCTCATATGAAACTGAAGATTTACTACTATTAACTACATGCATCTCAGATCCAGTGGAGACCCAGTTGAGATGTAGGTGAAAGGGACAGTTTGACTATCTGTTGTGACATTATTGGGTGCACATATGCAACCACACACATATTGGATTTTCCCATGAGGATTGCGCAGTCAAGGCAAGTAGGATTCCATTCATTTAGGGATTTCCATCAGCTGGGATTGCGCTGTGGAGGAAAGCTGTCTGGAGTCATTAAATTGGCACATGAATTTGCCAATTTTTGTATGATAGTGTGAGACGATTGTATATCGTACTGAGAGCTCTTGGATTAGAGCTTTGTATGAGATTATGTCATGAGCCATGATATATACATAATATATGATAGTGGTGTTTTTAGCTTTATGCTTTCCTGGTAAAAATATTTGTGTTATGTGTGATTGATATTTCTTCATGATATTGCAATTGGAGATTGTGTTTTTTTAAATTCCGAAAATATTTTTGTAGAAGTGATTATGTATTTAAGAGTGCATATAATTTTTAGATCAGGAGAATCCAGGAAATACATAAATTGTATTAAAATTTCTACATGGTATCGGAGCACAAAATATTGCAATTTTGAAGTAGGAGCTGAGTTTATTGGTGGAAATAATTCGAATTTGCAGAAAGACTTTCTTGGTGCTACAATTGAGTTAACATTGAAATGGATTTTAATCACTTGCGACTAGAGTATGCACTCAAGGGTATCTCAATCTACATTGATTGGAAGGACAAGATGGAGGTAGTGCTCGAAGATAATGGCTTGAAGGAATTCATTGACAATGATGTTCCTAAGCCCACTTCAACAGATGTTGCATTACTTGATGCATGGAAAAAGAAAGTGGAAAAGGCGAGAAGGATTCTGTTGGAAGGTGTACGAGACCACATTGTCTCAAGCCCTCATGGGAAAGCCACACCATATGCTATGTGGAAGGCTTAGACAGATCTTTTCCAAAGAAGCAGCCATAGGAAATTGGTGCTCAAAGATAAACTCAGGAAGATCAAGATGGAAAAGGGCGACAACATTCCAAAGTACCTCACGAAGTTTGTCCAATGTTGGGATGAATTAGGCAATGTGGGAATAATTTTTGCTGATGATGATCTGGTGAGCTTGGCTCTCTTGGGACTTCCTAAGATTTTGCACAGTTATAAAGACTATGTCAATGGACGGGAAAAATTGTCGGATTGAGAACGATTGTGGTCGGATCTGGTGCAGGAGGAGTTTAAGCGGAACACCAGATATGGCTCTTCATAAAAACATGATGATGAAGAGGATTATGCTTTGGCTACCAAGGAAAAGAAGGATAAGGGGTAGAAATTCCATTCTAAATATGTGTCTAAAGGCAAGAAGCTGGATATGTCCAAGGTGAAGTGTTTTCACTGTCACGAACATGGGCATCTTGCTACTAACTGTCCGCATAAGAAGAAGAACAAGAAGGCTACTGGAGCTGCAGTTGGTGAGGCCCTTTCCTGACAATTTGGACTTGACCTCTCCTTGATCATATGCATGGTTTCAAGTGCATTTGGATCAGTGCGGTATTTGGATAGTGGCGCTTCCTTCCACATGACGGGAGACAAGGAGATTTTTAGTGACTTGGAGGAGAAATATCTCCAGATTCATATATATATATATGGGTGAAGATGGACGATACAGTGTGACTGGCATTGGTACCATTACCTTTCAAAGGGATTCAGGTAAACCATTTCAATTGAAAGATGTTATGCATGTTTCAGACAGAAGAAAAACTTGGTCTCAGTTGCAATGTTGGAGGACAGAGGCTATGACGTTGTTTTTAGTGATGGAAAATATTTCCTGTGACATAAAAAAATGGGTCAAGCCAAGAGGATAGGGATTCAAGTTAAGAATCTCTACATGCTTGAGGTAGATGGTTGCGCTTCCATGATGGGCAAGGTGGAAAAAGTGGTGAGCCAGGATGAGGGTGAATTATGAAACAGACGATTGGGTCATCCTCATCATGGAGCCTTGAAATTCATGTAGAAAATATCTACTAGACTTCCAATGGGAACACTTTCTCAGTTAGATCAGTGCAAGGGTTGCACCATGGGGAAGTATGTAAAGTCCACCTTTCATGAAAAGGAGAACCATGCTTCGGTGATCCTAGAGAGAGTTCACACAGACGTGTGTGGACCATTCTCGGTTGCTTCAACAACAAAACATAAGTATTATGTTATTTTTGTTGATGACTTTTCTCATAAATGTTGGATATTCTTCGTGCAGAATAAGGATCAAATGTTCTCAAAGTTCTATGAGTTTAAGGCATTGGTGGAGAAAGAGTAAGGGAATAAATTGAAGGCTCTAAGGAGTGATAATGGTGGAGAATACATCTCTAACCAATTCAAAGACTTCTGCAGCAAAGAAGGAATTCAAAGAGAATTCACAGCGCCTCATAACCCATAGAAAAATGGGGTCTCAGAGAGGAATAATAGAATGATCATGGGTGCAGCACGAGTGATGTTGCATGATCAAGACCTACCAATGCATTTGTGGGAAGAAGCATGCAAAACTGCGATTTATGTGAAAAATCGTTGTCCTCATAGAGTACTTGGCATGAGTACACCTGAAGTCTTTCACTGGTAAGAAATCGGATGTGTCACACTTTAATATTTTGGCTCATATGTTTATGTTCATGTGACCAAAAATGCTAGGAAGAAGCTGGAGCCGAGTGCTGAAGTTGGGATATTTGTGGGGTACACAGAAACACCCCATAATTATTGTGTGTATTTTCCTAATAGTAAGATGACTGTTATGTGACGAGATATAATATTCGATGAGGGGAAAGCCATGTGGTTTTTGCTTGAGAGGGAGCTAGACTTGCATGCGGAGGAGGAACTGTTGGTTCCTAAAGATGAGTCTCTAGATGTGGATCAGCCACAGGAGGAGGTTCATGGAGTAGAGGAGTCCACTCACACAGAGCCAAACATCAGAACTAGCAGAAGGCATACCATAGAAGCTGATAGGCTGAGACTTGATGTTGCGCAGAATGTAGGAGCCCCTACTTCACAGCATAGACAAAGACAGTCTCCTGACCGATTTACTGGATACATTTCTCTCATGAGAAAATGTATTGTGACTGAGCCATCTTCATTTCAAGAAGTAGTGTAGGAGCCCACATGGGTAGATGCAATGGTGGAGGAGTATGACTCCATTTTCAAAAACAGTGCTTGGTAAATTGTTCCAAGGCTGGTTGATAAATCAATTGTAGGTTCAAGATGGATCTACAAGGTAAAGAAAGCTACTGATGGGAGTGTTGAGAAATACAAGGCCATATTTGTGGCTCGGGGCTTCTCACAGATCGAGGGGATTTATTATGAAGAAACCTTTTCACCTGTCGCAAGGTATTCTTCCATAAGTACCATCCTTTCTCTCTCAGCGCATATGGGTTGGTGCATTCATTAGATCGATGTGAATATTGTGTTTCTCAATGGGATCATTGAGGAAGAGGTGTGAATATAGAAGCCTGAAGGATTTGAGATCTTCAGCAGCGAGTCACATGTGTGCCGACTCAAAAGAGCGTTGTATGGGCTGAAGCAAGCACCTCGTGCTTGGTAAACTTAGATAGACAACTATTTCATCTGACTGGGCTTCACCAAAATTGAGGCAGATGCAAACCTATACCAAATTGTGGTGGAGGGTAAGCTTTTAATCATTGTTCTATATGTTGATGATTTAATATTGATTGGTGATGAGCAGCTGATACACTCATGCAAGGAGGACCTTGCAAAGGAGTTCGAGATGAAGGATATGGGCCTCCTTCATTATTTCCTTGGATTGGAAATATGGCATCGAGATGGTGAAATTTTTGTGTCTCATGGAAAGTATGTAAGGGAGATAATGGGTAAGTTTCACATGGAGGGTTGCAAACCCATGGATACTCCACTTCCAGGAAATTGGAGGAAAGAGGATGCTACATCTAGATAGGTAGTGTATGCTACTGTCTATCGACAGTTAGTGGGTTTGCTAATGTATCTAGTGAACATGAGACCGGACATTTTTTATGCGGTTAACCAGCTAAGTCAAGTAATCATTAAGCCTACCAAGATCTTTTGGAAGGCGGGCAAGCATGTCCTGAGATACCTGAGGGGCACATCTGGGTATGGTTTATGGTACAAACAAACGGATGAGGTGAAGTTGCATGGCTTCACGGATGCAGATTGGGCAGGCAGCCCAATAGACAGAAAGAGAACATCAGGGGGGATCTTTAGTATCATATCTAAAGTTGTTTCTTTGTACAGCAGGAAGCAAATATTCGTGGCACTTAGTTCAGTGGAAGCGGAATACATGGAAACAAGTCAAGCTGCATGTGAGGCTATCTGGATGAGAAAGATCTTGGTTCGTTTGTTTGGTTCTCATTTAGATCTAACAGTGATTCATTGTGATAATCAGAGTTGCATTAAAATATCGATTAATCTCGTGTTTCATGATAGATCTAAGCATATAGATATCCGGTATCATCATATCATAGACTATGTGCAGAGGAAGATCATGTTGCTTCAGTACATTCCTACGGATGATCAGGATGCAAATATTCTAATGAAGGCGCTCACTAGGAGAAAATTCGAATACCATAGAGACAGGATAAGGGTGAAGGATAATCCCTTTCTTTTTGAGAGGAAGTGTTGAGATTCAACAAGAATATCCTAGTGAAAATTAAGCACCTACACTAGGATGGAGCCTCAGGCTATTTTTAGGTGGATTTCTATTTATAGATGCATGAGAAAATTCTATTTATAGATTGCATGTCTATTTATAGATGCATGTTGGCTATTATAATCCTTTAATAATAGTTGGACCATAAACAATAATCTATTCTCAATGAGCAGTTGGAAATAGTTAACTGAAGTGGAAAAAAAGTTAGCTATATGAAATTCGAGTTCAAAGGTTGGTTGGTGGTACATGCACGTGGACTTAGTTGTGACTGAGTGATTCGAAGTTGTAACAAAGTTGGAAGTGTAGTTATGTGAGTTGTAAAGTAGTTTAGCTCAGTTGTGCTAGTTGTAAATGAAGATACACTAGTCAGAGATCAGTTAATTAATTATTAATTAATTCAAAATCAGTGGTCTCACATGCAACTGAAGATTTACTACTATTAACTACATGCATGTCAGGTCCAGTGGAGACCCTGTTGAGATGTAAGTGAAAGGGATAGTTTGACTATTAGTTGTGACATTAGTGGGTGCACACATGCAACCACACACACATTGGATGTTCCCATGAGGATTGTGCAGTCAATACAAGCAGGATTCCATTCATTCAGGGATTGCCATCAGCTGGGATTGTGCAGTGGAGGCAGGCTGTCTGGAGGCAGTAAATTGGCACATGAATTTGCCAATTTTTGTATGACACTGTGAGACGATTGTATATCGTACTGAGAGCTCTTGGATTAGAGCTTTGTATGAGATTGTTTCATGATCCATGATATATACATAATATATGATAGTGGGGTTTTGAGCTTTATGCTTTCCCGGTAAAAATATCTGTGTTATGTGTGATTGATATTTCTTCATTAAATTGGAATTGGCGATTGTGTTTTTTTTAAATTCCGCAAAGATTTTTGTAGAAGCAATTTTGTATTTAACAGTGGCATATAATTGTTAGATTAGGAGAATCCAGGCAATACATAATTTGTATTAAAATTTCTACAGTAATTCATGCCAATGGATTACATGATATGGTCAGACTCATTTCTTCTTTCTCTAGGGTTGGTTCCTGGTGTATATCCTCTTCTTTTGAATTTTCTTGTTCATTTTCTTCCTCCTCTTCACAATCTATGTAAAATAATTTCTTCTCAGTACACTTATGACCTTTAGTGTATTTCCTATCACAACTGTAGAAAATCCCCTTTTCTATTTTTTCTTCCAATTGTTGTGGTGTCAACCTTGTAGGTTGTGGAATTCTAGGAGTAGCAACACTTCCATCTTTATAGATGTGAGTGGTAGGCTTCCTTGTCGCCATAATTTTACATTCAATTATTCTTGCCAACCTAAATGCATTCTCCAATGAATCAGGTTCCCAAAGGTGAACCTCATGTTGGATGTTATCCTTTAAATTACCTATGAAGACATCAATCATGTGTTCCTATAGAATATCATTTACCCTTATATTCAGTTTTTGGAAGTCCTCAATGTGCTCCACCACTAAACCCTTTTGTTTGAGATTTATCAATTGGCTAAAGAAGGTGTTTGTCTTTGTATCCTCATAATGTGCTATCATTTCCTCCATAAAAATTTACCAAGTGAAAATTGTTTTACGGGAGCAAAGCCATCGATACCATAAAAATGTATTTTGTTCTAAATATAAAATTGCAATGCGTACCTTTTGTGTGTTTTTCACATTATTGAGATCAAAATATTGCTCCATATGTAGTATCCATCTTACATGATCCTTGCCATTAAATTCCTCATATCGATCTTTGGAATATGGTGGGTCTTCCATCCAACATTCGAGTTTATGAAATCACGATTAACATTTATTTTTTTCTCATCATGAGTTTCCTCTACTATATTTTCACCATTAGGAATAATTTCTTGTATCAACTTTTTCAAGCCTTCCATGTCTGCTTTTATATCATTCTTCATGTCTTCCATTTTTTCTTCCATGTCTTCCATGCCATTATTCAAACCATCCATCTTAGCTTCCATGCCTTTATTCAAACCATCCATATTAGCTTCCATGCCTTTCTTAAAACCATCCATATTAGCTTACAGACCCTTCTTCAAACCATCCATCTTAGCTTCCATGTCTTTCTTCAAAACTTCCATTTCATTTTTTGTTTCTCTTTGCGAGAGCGAAATTTGGTGAAATTGCTCTTGTAATTTTGATATATCATGTTGCACTTTTTCATCTTCACGAGTCATAGTAGTGTATTCTAAGGGCTTAATGAGTGTTGAATTCTTTTTAGGGGGCATTTTATAACCCAATACTAATATCTATGCTTCAATATTCCCTTCAAATCACTTCAAACTAATTTTTCAAACAAGACTTATGCAATTTGAAAACAAAATACACACATTTTTCTTGCTTTTGAGAATCTCCATATTAAAACTAAATTATCTCTGTGAATTCAGATCTTCAAAATCTGAAATTTGTTCTTGTAGTATCCCTCTTAATCTTCTTTCAAATTCCATAGGTCTGACCTGATTTGTATGCTTTAAGACAAAGTTATGTACAATTTCCCATAATGACCTAGTTATGGACTAGTTCAGTATAGCGAAATTGTATGTCATGCCACGTGTCAGTGTTTCCACCTTTAGCTCTAAAATTGATACACAGGAAACTATAGTCCATGTAATTTTAGCCACTTTTTACATAATTCCAATCCAATGCTCAAAGAGAGAGTTATGACGATTTTCCCAAGGTCACCTCTTTTACATGAAATTTGGGAGCCTGACAAAACCCTAACTTCCATAGATCATATATCCGAAAATATTGCAAACCAAGATCTAAAAATTTTATACGAAGTTCCTCAATATTTTGGCACTGCATGATAAAAATTTACACTTTTGAACCTTCGTAGAACAAAATTTATAGAGAAAATTCCATGATGATCTGTTTGGAGCAACGAAACCCTAGAATCCAAAGCTTTGATACCAAATGTTATATAACTAGCTCCAAAAATAGAAGAAAAGAGAGATCAGTGCCTTATAATTCAGCTAATTTGAGGGGGAAACCTCCTTTACATTACATAAATAAACAATTATTGGATGATACAAATGAAAAAACCTGCTTCTATGTATAGGAGTCCATGGGGTCACAATATAATCCTAGCCGACGTAACAATAATAATGTAAGGGCACAATAATAACAATATGGGGGTTACAAGGGTACAACAATAACAATAAGAGGGCTACATTAACAACAATAAGGGACTGCACTAGTAATATAGGGACCTAACATATTTTGCTCAGCCATGTATATGGTCAGGGGAACGTGGAAGTCCTATACTTGGTTTCATTTTTCTTATGGCAATAAGAGTTCTTTTCCCCTTGTATTGATGGGTAAATATGCTTGTTAGTCTATGGATTATATGGTTGTTTGTGCTTGTCATTTCTATTTCTTATATGTTGGTTATGACTGAATTTTATGATGGTGATGAAGTATGCTTCTCATCATGTTGTGATTCGTAATTGAAAGAATAATGTATATATGCCTAAATAGACTATAATACAATTAATGTGATGTAGAAAAAATGCTTCTTAACAATTCTCAGATAAGTATGAGACTCCTATGTTTAGATATGTTATTTAAACCTATGTATTACATCATTGTGACATGTTTTACGAAATGTTTGTAATGGCTAGTAGGGCTCCAGTTAATTCCTTCTTTGAATGTTTGCTCGTGCACCATTGTTTCGTTGTTATATTTCACTTATGAACTTTTCATTGAGTTTTGGGAAGTGACCTGGGCTCTGGGTCTGAAAAGTGGCTCAAATTTCAGGGATGCTAGCATAGGTAAGTGGGAAAAAGTCCTTGGACGCATGCATGGTTGTGGGAGTATCTAGAGCCTCCCATATGCACCCATGCCTATATTGTGGGAGCATCTGGGGGTTTGAAGGCATAAAATATCAGTGGGACCTATGGGTTGGATGCATGAGTGTTTGGAATGGCCCCTGGGAGTTATGTTGCTAATGTGGAAGGTATGTTTGACATGTTTCCTTTGGTTCCACTTCCTTAAGGTCTCCTAGGAGGTTGAATCAAATCATAATAACTCTTCATCACATTTTTACCTTAGTTGGTAGGTTACTTGGGTAGATATCAAAGGTGGGTGTTAAAGAGTGGTATCAGAGCATGGTTCACCCCTTGGACTGGATGGGAGGTGTGTTGGTCATGCATTTCTGTTGGTTTCATATGTGTCTCTCATGCTTGTGGTGTATGTGCTTGTTCCATCTGCACAATGTTGGTCATGGTTGCATTGATCTCACCATGTGTAGGTTGATGGTAGTGTTGTACATTGTATCGTCATGAGTGTATGACTGGTTACATGTTGTTTATACATGTCATGTTATTGCATGTATTGTCTGTGTATGTTTGGTTACATGTTGTTATATGTTGTCACGGGTATTGTCTGTTTATGTTTGATTTTATGTTTTTTATGCTTGTATATTTTCTGTGTTTATGCTTGTGTGTTGTTTGTGTCTATGCTTGGTTATTTTCCATGTGCATTGGTATGGTGGATGCTGTCATGTATGTGGTCATGGTATGTGTAGTGATGTGGTCATGCATTGACAACTAGACTCTAGCTAGAATGACGTTTATATGTTGGTACACCTATGTGTTATATGTATATATGTTGATATGATTATATCTATACATGTATTATGTTGATTGGTTGATATTATAGATTAGATATCCTCCCTGAATTATGCTAATGTACGTTGGTTTATTGTGTTTTGGTTTAAGTTGACATAGTATGCATTGCAGGAAATAAATCAAGGATGAATAGCAAGAGGGTAGACTACAAAGATTCTCCCTATGAATCAGATGAGCAGCATAGTGTTAGGCACTCTTCTGACTTGGCATACACACTAATAAGTTTAAAGGATGAAATAAGGATTTGCAAGACAGATAATGATAGACTCATACATGCACAAGAAAAGAAAGTAGAAGTTAATATAGTCATCCTTCAAAGTTTGTTAGAATTGCAAAAATAGGGGCCACTTCAGATCAGCTATGGATAGGAGGATGGGACTAATGGAGCATATGGTAGTAAGTCTCCTGGTGGCCACAGGTTGGATAGAGAAGACACAAATAGAGATGGCAGATTCTTGGACACTCTGGATAGGAGAGGAGGTAGAAGCAGGTATCATTATAGTTCTGGTTCTGACAGCTATCATGATTTTTATTATTATCATCCTTACAGGAGGAGTGACGAGGGTTATTTTCTGGATGAGTTTAAGAAGGAAAAACCACCTACATTTGACAGAGATATGAAGAAACCACAGGATGCAGAGGCATGGTTTCTTGGCATGAAGAAGTTTCTTAGGTTAAATGATTACTCAGAAAACATGAAAGCCAGAATAGCATCAGCCTCAGAGGTAGAGAAGGTATTTGGTGGGAAGATGTGAACAACATCAGAGATATTTATGAATAGGAGCTGACTTGGAGTCAGTTCTATAGGCTATTCCAGAAGAGGTGTCTATCAGAGATGTTATCGCTCTATAATTTATAAGATTGGCAAGACTAAATTATAAAGAACAACATCAAAACCACTTGAAGCCTAGGATCTAGCCCTCCTAGACTCAGAGAGGGATCTCTCTATAAGATTTATATTTGTTTTAAGCTTTCTAATATTAGGCTAGTTAAATTAAATGTGAAAGTTGTTTTTGTTTGGATTTAAGGGATTTATTTAAACAATTTCCATTGGGCTATGGATTCAAAATAGGCTAGGTATGTGCATCACTTTTCAGAATAAATGCAAGGCAAGCTAGCTATTAATACTGGTGTTTTATAACCGAGTGAATTTATGAAATGAAGAAAAAAAATTCAGTAATGACTTGAGATCAATTAATAATTCTTAAATCTTACATTAGAAGAAAACATTTAAATTGTAAGAACAGCCATAATTAAGGTACCGTGGACAGTAAATCTTAATCTAGCTTTCATGTTTTACAATTAGAATTTTAAATGGTGCACATGAAAAGTTTACAGTGGGAAAAAATTATTCATGAATAAGGAAAAACATCACCAGGATAACACAACACACGAATCTTGCAAGTTTTTCTTTTTATTGATGCTCCAGCTTGAAAATTAAAAATACTTCCAATGCAAATCTCTTACAAACTAGGGTCCAACCCCTACTACTGAAAAAATGCTATATTTAAACTATTTGCAGCTAATTTTCATATCAAAAGAGGAAATATGTTCATTTATTACAAAATAACTGAAGTTTGACATGTGTGTCTCATGCATCGACATGTTGTAACGACTTTTTTAAAATATGTTTAAAGTCATTATAAATTCATTATTCAGTGTTGTAGTGGTCTGCTGTGCTAGCAAATTTGATACTACTGAGCTATTCTGATACACTGGATCTGCTGATGTAGATAATTCGTTGAGATGCATGTTTTGTCATCATTTTGAATTGTCATTCTCCCTGGAGTCCACATAATTTTTCCCATTCTTTTTGAGTCAGAATCTTAGTTCTGTTCAACTTTTTGTAGACTTCATCAATCTTAGTGTATTTCAAAAATGTTGGCCTAAACTAAAAGATGTGCCTAATTTCATGTTGTATGAACACGTCATTTCTGATAACTTCATAAAATGCTTTCTCTGTCATAGTGTTCTTCATATTGGTATGCTTGGATGTATCCTTTGAAATATATGTGAGCTTTTTGGCATAATTTGTCCTAGACATCAGCTTATCATTGATAACAAATAAGAAATGCAATCCCTTCTTGTTCAATGGCTCAATCCTATTGAAAAATATACTTACTCTAATCTCCAACTTATGACATCTTTCTTCTAAGTGTGTAACTAGACTCTTCTTGTTCAACACCTTTCTTACCTCAAGTATGGTGGTTGTTTTTTATGCTACTTCCAGTTTTTCCAATTCAAAACTTATTTTAGAATTCAATAATCTGATGATATTGTTGGAAGTTTGGGGCTTATCCCCAAGTTCACCATTTGATTTTTCAATGGAAACTTTCACTGAATCGATTAAATCCCTCTGTTCAAAAATTATTTGAATTGATGGCCATATATCATTCATAGATTCAATTATATCCAACCAAATCATTTTTTTAACTCTTCCTACCATGCTTCTAATTGAGGGCTCCTGAAGGGACTTCTGCAAACCTTCATTTACCTTTTTGTTGATCTGAAACTCTGTGGCATGTGTTGAATCTTTCCTTTTAATATGATCTTAAAGGTCACTGACTTGATCTTGTAGCTTTTTAATTTCTATTATTTGTAAGGACATGTTCTCCATGGCTTTAGCTAATTGCTCAATACCTTCACCTACTGTACCTGTTGTTGTTGTAGATACTGGAATAACTATAGGAGGGACTACCTATAGTGGAATCATGGCCTTATATTATTCTTTTGATGCTTCCTTCACTGCATCTCTTATTTCTTTCTCTATTTCTTTTATCCTTTTCTCCATCTAATTTTCCATTTTCTTGAGTTTCTTAGCTTGTTCAATGATCAACTTCAACATTTATTCCTTTTGTGTTTCATTTGCTTCTATCTCCTTGGCCATAGGATCTTATGTTATTGGCATCCTCAGTTTCCTCTTCAAAGAAACTATGTATGCATTCTTCTTCTTCACAAGTGCTTCTGCCATTGGTAGGTTTGATGGATTATACCCAATTTTCACTATTAAATCCTCTAGGGATTTAATTCTTGAGTCTTTGGCCATGGAGGAGATCTTTTCCATATTCAACTGTGACTTTGTGTTGCATAATGTCACCTGAAAATTTGAGAGACTCATGGTTGTACTAGTTAGTGTGGAGGAGATCATTTCTCCTTCCTTCTTGTACATTTCCATTTTTTCTATTGGATTAATGCTCTTTATATCAAACTTAAAAGAGTTATTCTTGTAGTCTGCTACAGTTTTGGGTTGAGGGATTTGAGCTTCTAAGAAGGCCATCTTCATTCTCCCCTTTTCAGAGTCAAAAGATGAAAGAATCCTGCTTTGGGAGCTGCTTGTTTGTTTCCAAAAATAATTATATGTGTTGGTATTAAAAACCTCATTCCTTCTTTTGATCTCCTTGAATGTATCATAAATATCATCCTCTTGTTTCCCTATAGTGGTAGTAGATCTTGGAATGTACACATTGTGTTGTTGGAAAGGCATAGTGGTAGAGGATGTTGAGAAAATTGTTTGGCCACCTGCTGGAGATGAGCTTGGTGAATCTCTATTTGTGATAACTATCAGTTCATATTTCTCACTACCCTGGTCAATGTCCATGCAGATTCTGGTCCTATTCATGTTTTTAATTTTGAATTCTTTAGTGGAGGAATCAATATCCATATCTGTTTGATCTTCCCTGGTCCTCTTGCTTCCTACTTCCTTTTCCGGTTCTTTTCCTTTGTCATATTTTTCTCCTCGATTGAAACTGTGGAGACCTAATGATTTCTCCTTGATAAACACAGTCCTTTCTTCAATTTTGGTTATTTGTGATCTATCTGTGAATTCAAAAACTACAACAATTTGACAATAACAAGCAGATTAAACTTTCTCATTAAGCCGAATTTGAGTTTTAATGATGCGATTTTGTGGCCATTGATTAGGCACGGGACCGTTGGATAACGGACTAGCCATTAATGGTACAACAGATTTGTTCGCGGGAGGTGATGTGATTGGATGGAGGGGATAGGTGGGAGACGATATGGTGCTAACGGTCAGTTAGAAATTCGAATAAGTGCGGAAATTTTGTTAGTGGTGAAAACCACTTTTCAGAGGGGGCAAGAGCAGTGAACGGTATCGGAGGGGGGGGGGGGGGTGTGATTTAGCACAAATGCACCACGTAGCAGGATCAATGGTAATGGATACCACCCATTTTGGAACCCCCCCCCCCATTGTTAAATTTTGGAGGTAGAGGGTGGGGGGTGCGATTTAGCACAGACGCGCCACGTAACAGGATCAATGGTAATGGATACCACCCATTTTGGAACCCCCCCCCCCCTCCCCTGTTGTTAAATTTCTAAGGTTGAGGGGGGGGGCGAAAGGTGACGTAGGTTGTTAGATGTGGATTACTGAGCAGAGATGTCGAGAAAGTGTGGGGAGTTTAATGCTTAATGTGATGTGCGACTTGATGGGTAATAGTGAAGGACTTAGGACAAAAGGGAAATATGAAGGTTCATGGGATTGTGATAAAGGGATAATATAATTTTTGGGAGTTTAAAAAATAATCATAATAATATGATGATTTCATATAAATCAAAATCTCCAACTTAGAGATAAATTTCATTCTCCAATCTTTATAAATAAAATACCTTTTGTCCCTTTGGTATTTTTCTTCCACCATGAGAAAATGTGATTTTTATGTTGTGCTTTGTGGAATAATCTTCACATTTTCCTTCCATTCTTCCTCTTCAACATATCTACCTACCCAAACTACTCATCTAACATTTTTTCTTCTTTTTGCAGGGTGCATTTGTACTAGCATACACTTAATTATTTTTCTTTTGAATTTCTAACCTAACACCTATCCTTATTTCAGCCATTGACTCAATTTAAACTGTTGAGCCAATTTAATTTTCCACCTACCTGTTGATAAGCCAAAATTAAACAGTTTGGCAGATCTTTATTTTCTAATATATCAACAGAAATTGAAAACCGTCCAATCATGATTAAAATATATGATTGGATAATCCTTTCTAATGAGTAGTGGCATTTGAACTTGCAGCACTTTTAGTTTTATTTCTTTTTTCGGGTTTTTATTTCTTTTTTCCTTTTCCTTTCTCTTTTATTTTCTTTTTTGATACCCTCTTTTCTTTTCTTTTTATATATTTTTTTATTGGAAATCATTTGAATATTGAAAAAAAAAACTCCAAATGAAATTGCAAAGAAGATGAGATATTCAATCACCTTGAGATCCTATGAATTATAGGGTACTAACAGTGGCTCCAACTAGGGATGGAACTTATCCAAATAAAGTGTCAAGAAACTAAGATCAGTGGCCTTGAATGCTCCATCTCTGCAACATCTTCAACTGGTTTCTTTTTTGTTTTTGAATCTGCTCATCGAACTAGGCTTAGGGCCTTCACTTCGGAATTCAACCTTGTCCAATGAATTATTGAAAACTGTAAGGCTGTGGTATTTACAACGATGAAACTTCAACCTGTATTTAGAAAAAATAATGTTTCAGCATCCTGCCATTGACAAGACCTCCATATACTTCTATACCATCCAACTCTTTGATAAAATAAGCATTGTTTCCCTTGAAAGCATCAATGATATACGACCCTTGCCAAATATTATCAAACTTTCCATGATTTCCTTTATCCTCTCTTCTGGAATCCCATTTTAGAACTTTATCTCCTAAGTTTAAATCATTGGCCTTGGTTCTCTTGTCAAATATATTTTTGATGTTCTCTTAAATTACTTGTGTTATGTTGTAAACCTCCTCTCTTGACTGCTGCAATTGTATGGTGTCATTGATCCTCCTCTAACTGTCACATTAGAGGAATTTTGAGGTCTAAAATGGGCCTCCTAAGAAAATAATAAAATAATAGCTAAACCAATAAAATAATATTTTTTGAATTTGAAATTCATTTTTTGCACCACAATCCATGTAACCATAGTTAAATTCAATTCAAAAGTTGTACCAAAATAAAATTAGAAAAAAATTGTATTGATGTGACTGTAAATAAGAATGAGTTTTTCAAGAAAAAGTCATTATCATTGAACAACTAATGCATTTTTCCTTTGTACTGAAATAACTTAAAATAAAATGTATATATAAATTTATAAATTCTTAATTATATTATATTCTATTAATTAAAATTTATATTATTTAAATGGTATAATAACATGTAATTAATATACTATATAAAAATAATATAATATAATAAATGTATAGGGATATGCATTGTTTCTTTCAAGCAATATGAAATGAAAATAATATATTTTTATTCAAAAAGTGTGAAATGACATTTATTATGAGTACTTTACTTTGACTTTAAAATTACTTAGAGCACTACCATGGTTAACCATGAGTTTTTATCCACCATTGAGAATGTGACAAGTAAGTACCTTTAATTCAAACAATGCCACCTCAACCATTAAGAATGATGTCATCTCCTAAAATGTGATTGGTTTTCATAAAGTGAATTTTGATTGTACATTTTCCTTAGGAGGCCCATTTTAGACCTCAAAATTCCCCTAATGTTTGGTTCAACTTGAATCTGTTGGATTATCTTCATTACTAGAACTCCCAAGGAAGAAGGGAACACTGCATCCATTCCATAAACCAATTGGAATGGAGACATGCCAATTGATTTCTTTATAGTAAGCCTATCAGCTGAAAGAGCTTTGATAAATTTATTGTGCCATGATTTCTTATTCTCCTCCATAATATTTTTATTGATGTTCGTCAGGCTTTTATTTGAAGATTCATCCAGTCCATTACCTTGAGGGTAATAGGGTGTTGAATTCCCCAAAGTTATATTATATCTGTTACATAAATCAATCATATTTTTCGACTTAAAGGCTGCAACATTATCTGTAATGATTTTTCGTGGACAACCAAATCTAGAAAGGATATTGGTTTCTAGGAATTTTATTATGACAGATTCAGTGGCATTTCTAGAAGGAGTGGCCTCTATCCATTTGGTAAAATAATCTGTAGTAGTGAGGATCCATTTATGTTGGGCAGAGAATGGGGGATGAATTTCTCCAATGAAGCATAATCGCCATTGCTAGAAAGGGATTTCTACATAAATAGGTTTCAGGGGTAAGGGAAATAAATTTTTCTTTCCTTCAAAGACTAGACATTTATGACAAGTAGTGACCATTTTATGGACATCAGGAAAAAGGGTGGGCCAATAAAAACCAACTCTCATGATCTTGTTAGCAGTGGTTTTCCATTAGAGATGGCCACCATAGTCACCTCCATGGAACTCCTACATAATTATATTTGCATCATCCTTCAATAGAAATTTAAGAAAAATACCTCCAATATCTTTCCAATACAAAACATTATCCAAAATGTAGAATTTGACAGCTTTAAGTTTTAGAAATCTAGCCTTTGTTTTAGATAAACCAAGAGGAGCAGTCAAGTTTGACAATACATACAAACTATTAGCATACCATGGAGAGTTTAGGAATGCTTCATCAATCGGTGGAGTTGCCAGTTCCTCTTGATCATCTAAGGAATGCACCATGTTGATGTCTAGTGCATGAAAGTTGGATTTTGCCATCAATTTAGCTAGTCCTTGGCCTTTATTCAACTTGTAGGCCTGATTTCTAAGTCATATTCTAAGATCACTGCAATCCATTTTCCTCTTTTTCCATCAGGACCGTTTTGTGTTAAGATATCTTTGACAACTGCATTTGGAACACAAGAAATGATATGTGAATGTATAATGCAGGATCTAAAATATTTCAATAATTTGACCAAGGCAAAAGACTCTTTTTCCATGATATTATATTTCAACGGTGCATCTCTGAATTCCTTGCTAAAAAAAGAAATTGGCTGCTCATGTCCTTCATTGTTTTTTTGTAACAAAACAACAGCAACAGTATGTTCAGAAGTAAAAGACAAAACCATGAAATATTTAGTGAAATCTGGACTGATTAGGATTGGGGCTTTTGTCAATGCTAGCTTGACTAAGTCAAAAGACTGTTTTTCTTCTATGGTCCATTTTATTCCTGAGACTTTTTTGACCATATTGGTAATGTTCCTCAAAATTTCTGCTAAGTTTGGTATAAATCTCCTTAAAAAGTTGATTTTACCAATGAATGATTGGAGTTATTTTAGATTTTTGGGATGGATTATTTTTAATATTCCTTCAATTTTTCTAGGGTTGATTATGATTCCATCGTGAGAAATAATGTGACCTAACAGTTTTCCTTCTTCTAATCCAAATAATGTCTTCTTAGGATTCAGGGAAATTCCAAATTTTCTACATTTTTCAAAAACTCTCCTCGAGTGTGCTAAATGCTCTCCATATGTTTTAGAATAAAAAATGATTTCATCCAAATAAATTACAATAAAGTGGCCAATTTCATCAGCAAATGCAATGTCCATGGCCCTTTGAAAGGTAGCTCCAGCATTCATTAATCCAAAGGGCATTTTCACATACATGAAAGTTCCCACGGAGTTGTAAAAGTCATCTTATCTTGATCATCAAGGTGTACTAACACTTGATTGTAACCAAAAAAACCATCTAATAAAGATATTATACTAGAACCTACTACCCTTTTCAATATATGATCCATTTTTGGTAAAGGGTAATAAAGGGTAATTATTTCTAAAGTCAATACATAGCCTAATTTCGCCTGTTTTCTTTCTAGTTGGCACGATATTGGAAACCCATTTGGAGTATCTGAGTAGTGCTATGATTTTTGGTTCATACATCTTTTTAATTTCTTTCTCAACTAAAGGCATCAAAACAGAATTTATTCTGCGCAAGTTTTGTTTGAAAGGTTTTTTATTTTCTTTAATTGGAATTTTATGTTGTATGATGCTTGTATCATAAGACTTCAAATCCTCATAGCTCCATGAAACAACATCAATGAATTATTTGAACAATGATATATATCTTCTTTTTGTAATAATAGGCAGAGATTTGGACAGTTTGATGATTTTGGGGTTTTTTTCAGTGCCTATATTACATTCTTCAATATTTTTCCAGTTGGTTCCATTTTGGGTTTTTTTGCCACATCATTATAATCAAATAATTCCTCTAAAAAGACTAGTCCTCTAGGAAAATTATTGTCTTTGAGTTGGAGTATTTCGAATTCTTTTTTTTCCAGGTCTTTTTTATTTTATGTGTTATGTACAGTTTTTTTAGATGGAATATTTACATCAGTATTTACATCTAAAACAACTATTTGTTTTTCTTCAGTACTTTGTTCATCAGTAAGACTGCCTTTCTCACAATCTAGGTCTATATTACTGTCTTCAAATTCATCTTTAAATTGTAGGAAGCTTTCGATTTTTTTTTCACTGACAAAAAATTGCCAGTACCACATGTTATCAGGTACATAAGGACAACGTTTCGCCTCAATTGTGTATTGTTTGTTTGGGTGAGGCAGTTTACAAGTACTTTCTGAAAAATCTACGCCATTTGCAAGGACATTCTAATTTCCGGGAATTACTACTAAATCATATTCATCAAAATTCCTCAAGAAATCAATTACAACATTTCTATAGGCTCTTAATATTGGATTTCTTGCTACATATTGTACTTTGATTTGTTTTATTACTAGCTCAGAGTCACCATGTACAAAGATCCTTTTTGTTCCTAATTTTTTCAACATCTACAATCCTAGGAGTAAGGCTTCATATTTTGCAATGTTATTTGTGCACTGAAAATTTAACTTGTATGAATGACCCTGTGTACTATTATTTCCTACATTATGCAACCAAATGCCTGCACCTGAGCCAAATTTGCCACATGAGCCATCAAAACTCATGTTCTAAAGAGGTTCATTTGCTGGATCTGGTTGTTTTGTTTGTATTTGACTGTCATTATCTTCTCTGGAAACATTTTCTATATGGGAAACTTGTGATTCAATGTCTCCATCATTATACAAAATGAAAGATTCAAGGTCAGTGTGAACAGAGTACAGAGGGTAATTGTGAGGTTTTTCTTGGCTACTTACCATGTACTTCATTAATGTTCTCCTATATAGTCTTCTTGATTGGCCAAAGACCAGAATTGTTGCATATTTCATGTCCATTTGCAGAGTCCCTTGTCATTTTTCTCCCCATGAGCAAGATAAAAGCATTCCATATTTAGGGGGAATATCAGCTACGACAATATCCATCACTAAACTCTTTGCAAGTATCTGAGCTAGGGTGACACAAATATGTTTAATCAGACCTAAGCACCTAACTTTACTAGAGTCAAAAGAGTATAAATATTTATAAGTTATAGTGATTTCAAGACCAATTTTTTCCATGATAGCCTTTGGCATAAGATTGTGTGAAGCACCCGAATCTAGCATGGTGTTATGAAGAATCTTGTCATGAACGTTTAAACTGATATAAAAAGGAGGGACACCTCCTTCCTAGGGTTTTCCATCAACCTCTGGCCCAAACAAAAGTTCAAGATGGTCATCACTTAAATTGATAGTATCTGTGACCTCCCCTACGTTTAAAAATTTTAGGACCTAAGATCTTTAGACATTTTTGTTGATCAATTTAGTGAGAGGGATTGATATCTTTAATTTTGCAAGTTCACTCTCAATACTGAATGGTGTTTGAGTTTTCAGTGGGTTTGACAAATAAATTCTTTTAGCCACTATCCTTTGGGTAATTTCAGTTTGTTTTCTTATAAAAGGAATGTATGTCTGAGCATTTTTGGCAGGGATATCTACTGTTTTCTTGGTACTGTTTTCCATTTTTTTATTTTCTGAGTTATTTGCATTTTTCTTTTGTTGGGTGTGGAGCCTAATTATCTTGTTTACTTTGTATCACAGCATTGCACCCCTGTACCTTAAAAGGGGTGGCAACGCCGCCCGTAATTAATCGATGCCATGGGGGGTCCAGGGGGGGCGACAGCGCTTTTCAGAGCCCCCCCCGGCGAGGGTTTTCGGGGGAAACGCCCCTGAAGCTAAAAATAGATGTAAAATTGCCTTGTAAAAGTATAGTAATTTCTAGTCAATATGGGCCGTTCATTAGGCAAATGATCTGACAGTAGAAGTTATGTTTAGATTAGGGTTTTTTGCCCTAGAAGGAAACCCCTTGATTTTATGAGGGCATTGGATTGCGGCTGTGGATTGTATGTGTATTCTCGGAGCGAGAAACAGAGAGGGAGACTGTGAGAGATAACAGAGGATATTACAGCGGATCTACTGTAGGTTTTGTCTCTTCATTTTTGTTGGATAATAGAAAGGAAGGAATGGCTGTTCGGGGTGGACGTAGCCCAAACTGGGTGAACCACGTATATCTGTGTCTCTCTAGTTTTATGTGTTTTGTGTGCTTTTGTTTTCCGCATATTTTATGTGTTGCATTGCTCTGTAATATTTATTTTTCTAACATCTTTGTGTTTTCTGTTATTTTCTTGACTTCAGACTCAGATACTTTCTTGGCAGAATTTTCTGAATTTTTTTTAATGAATTATTTAAATTTTTCTTGCTTCTCTAATTGTATTGTCTCTGAACCTCCAAAATAGCATTCTCAAAACCCAATTTGTAATCATCGGATTCTTTGGATTCGAGCTCGATTTGGTTTAGTGAAAACACTTATTGTTCTTCTTCTGTGAGAAAAATAGAATCATCTTCATTAATCCCCATCAAATTAATCTGATTTTCCTCAACTTCCTCCACAATTCCTTCATCTTCATCAACATAGTTTTCTTGAAAAGGAGGCCTAATCTGTTGATCAGGACCTCTTTGGTCTCTCTATCTACTTGGAGGAGGGTTTCTTCTTGGGTTCTGATTTCTATTTTGAGGATTTGGTTGATTTTCTCTGGGTAGGGCTCTATCATTCAGACTAATTATCTCCATCATCCTTTCCATGGTCCTTACCAAATTTTCAAAATTTGCATCAAATGTAGATGCTACAGGTTCCTGTCTTATTGTGACTCTCCTCTCAGCTCTCATCCTAGCCTGTTTTGCTAATAAATTAGATTCTACATTCACAACATCTTTTTACATCTCTTCTAAAGTTGATGAGTCTCTTTCTCTAAGCTGACAGGCCATGTCTGGGTCAAAACTATCTGTGAATTTAACCAGTACTAACCCTTGAGTTGGTTTCATGTGGGCAGGGAGTGCATTGTATATGCTATTAAATCTAGTGTAGTAGTCTTGTACACTCTCTCTTAGAGACCTCTTAATAGTTTCATATTCTGACAAAATTTGTAGTGGATTTTTCTTGATTTTCCATCTATTAATAATTTTTTGGTGAACCCCAGACGCAGGTGTTTAAGAAGCTCTATACGTCGGCGCGTGGACAGACCTGGTGGGATGGCGTGTGGACTTGCGCCACCGCCACCCAGCACTGCGCGCTCCCTCGCATTAATAATCCTGCAAGCGAATTCATTACTGCCTTAACGCAGCTCGTCATCCCAAGCCAGCCTTACAGCATTTCTAACATGGCGCCTCATTCTCGATTCATTTCTGCAACTCCTCTGATGTTCAAGGTGCTCCAAGGCGGCAGCAGAACCTTGTTCTTGGTCTAGCACTGGCAAGAGATGTGCTCTGGTGTGCTGCATTGAGCTGGAGCCCGGTATTCACTTCACTCACAGTCCTCTGTGCAATTCGCATTTTGACTGTGATTCGGCTCCTCCTATTGAATCTCCCCTGCGTTCTGATGAGGCCAGTGCTTTCCGCCTCTGCTCTGCTGACTCACACCTTTCCTTGACTTCCAGTTGCATCATGCCTAGAATATGGCATTGTTTGAGGCCCAGAAGAGGCGCTAGTCGAGGGCGGATTGCCCGACGGCCCTCCCCCTCCAACTTGGGCTCGACCTCTCATTCTTCGGAGTTCCTCACTGATCGCTTTCCTGCTTCTAGAAGTGGCCGAGGCTAGAAGTCTGAGAAATTATTTTTTTCGGGGCTCCCCCCATTCCCCGGTTTCTCCTTCTCCACTTCCTGTTCAATCCCATAGTGCTCAGCTCCGCATTCCCTGCGCTCACTGTCACTCCACCATGATTTCCAATATCACCTTTGATATTCTTGATGACTCTGGGCATGAGAACAACCAGGCTTTGGGCGCGCCTAAGGAGAAGTGCAGCAAAAATTTACATTCCACTCCTCCTTTAAATAGCCCGAAGCGTGAGGGGCTCTGCAACAGCGAGGTTCCTGGAAAAAGCAGCGAAATCCCTGGCTCAAGCAATTCGAAGTGTGGGGGCTCTGTAGGCAAAAATTATCTCCAAGAGAAGGATGAAGACCCCCATGACTATGGTTGTCGCATCATTGAAGAAACGCCAACCGACTCTCAGGACTCCTGAACGCATCTCCACCTTCAGGTTTTTGACTCATAATCGTTTGTATGGGCTTGTTTTTTTGCGCCTTGGTTCTATCGATTTGCCTACCCACATCCTTGTAGCTATGTCAAACAACCGGTTTCCCCTGTGTGGGAGGATTTTTACTGTTTATATGAATCTGAACAGGGTTATAGGTCTCGTTTTTGAAAATTTTTGGTTAGTCATCAGCTTGTTAATTGACAGATTGCTGCTACACTGGGCAAGATATTCGGAGGCTGAGACCTCTCTGTAATTTTTGTATTAATAATAGGAGTAGACCAATTCAGAAAAAAAAATTAAAATTAAAATTAAAAAATTAAAAAATAAATAAATAATAATAATAATAATAATTTTTTGGTGAAAATCAAGGAGATCATGAATACTATTAGCAGTTAAACCCTTACACCATTTTCTGACTTCACCTCCTAAAATATGAGCAAACATTCTCAATTTGACATAGTCATCATCAATTTCTTGCAGGTCAAAGCAATCACTCATTTTATCTATGTGTTCTTGAGCTTTCATAGGACCAGTGCTATCAAATTATGGAATATTAGATTGGTAATCCTAGGGCATAGGGGGTAAAGGTATTGGCAGCACCAATGGGGCATATCTGGCTACCATGATTTGTGGAGGTGGTGGAGGTAGGTGAACAATGGATGTAGTAGGATGAGTAGAGGTAGTGGGAGAAGAATTTTGTGTAGGAATTTGGGTATGGGAATGAACAATAGTAGTGGTAGGGATTATGGAGGCTGCAGGACTAACTGACTTAAGAGGGACTGTTTGAGATGAAATTGAAGAAGTTTCTATGGTTAAGGTTGTTAACTCTACAAATTTTTGGAGGTGGGCTTCATCAACAGTGGAAGTAAACTCAGTCACTAGATCTTGAAGAGTATTAAAATTTTGGAGAAGTTGGATATCAGATTTAAGCTGGGAGTAGGCTTCTCTTACTAGAATTTCATGTAATATGGATGGATCAAAATTGTATGGTCTATCCAATTCTCAGATTTGGTTCTGAAAATACCTTGTTCAAAATTAAAAATTAAAAATATGTCTTGCAAAGTGACAAAGCTTTCAAGTAAGGAGATAGATCTGTGGAGAACTCAGCTACTAGTTTGACTTTCAGTTCTAGGATTTTTCCTCAAGATCTTCTCAAGGTTGTATACAATGAGAGCAGGATTTGGATCTGGTGGATATTATTTTGGGAGCTGGAAATTAATTCAGAACCATAGACAAACTGATTATTTCAAAACTGAAAGAAACCAATCTTAAAATAAAAGTGTATCATACAATGTTTTTTAACTAGGGTTTTCTGAATTCGGATGAAAGTTAAAAAATTTCAGTTGTTCCCCAGTATGGTCGGCACTATGTTATCGCTCTATAATTTATAAGATTGGAAAGACTAAATTATAAAGAACAACATAAAAACCACTTGAATCCTAGGATCTAGCCCTCTTAGACTCAAAGAGATATCTCTCTATAAGATTTAGATTTGTTTTAAGCTTTCTGATATTAGGCTAGTTAAATTAAATGTGAAAGTTGTTTTTGTTTGATTGTTTGTGGTTGGATTTAAGGGATTTCTTTAAATAGTTTCCATTGGGCTATGGAGTCAAAATAGGCTGGGTATGTGCATCAATTTTAAGAATAAATGCAAGGCAAGCTAGCTATGAATACTGGTATTTTATTACTGAGTGAGTTTATGAAATGAAGAAAACGTTTTCAGTAATGACTTAAGAGCAATTAAGAATTATTAAATCATACATCAGAAGAAAGCATTTAAATTGTAAGAACAGTCAGAATTAAGGTACTCTGGACAATAAATCTTAATCTAACTTTCTTGTTTTACAATTAGAATTTTCAATGGTGCACATGAAAAATTTACAGTGGGAAAAAATTAATCATGGATAAGGAAAAACAGCACCAGGATAACACAACACATGAATCTTGCAAGTTTGTATTTTTATTTATGCTCCAGCTTGAAAATTACAAATACTTCCAATGAAAATTGCTTACAAACCAGGGTCCAACCCCTACTACTGAAAAAAAATACTATATTTAAACTATTTGCAACTAATTCCTGTATCAAAAGAGGCAATCTCCCATGCACTGTTTCTGACGATCGAATCATATTCTTCGATCATGGCATCTAGCCATGCGGGTTCCTCCACAGCTTCCTCAAAAGAGGATGGCTCCGTCATGACACATTGACTCATAAGAGCCATGTATCCAGTGTACCGATCCGGTGACTGCCTCTCTCTGCGCTGTGTTGTAGGTGGTCCTACAACCTTCTCTGCATCTCGAGCCAGTCGCTCAGCTTCTGTAGTGCGCTTGCTCCCTCTGATGGTTGGCGCTGCATGGGTGGTTTCTTCCACCTCCTGAACTTCCTCTTGTGGCTGATCCACATCCGGAAGCTCCTCCTTAGGAACTAACAGCTCCTCATCTGCATGCAAGTGTGGCTCCCTCTCAAGCGAACACTGCATGGCTTTCTCCTCCTGAAATTTTATATCCCGTCGCACAACAGTCTTTCGACTGTCTGAAAAATACACCCGATAGTTGTGAGGTGTATCAGTGTACCCCACAAATATTCCAACCTCAGCAGTTGGATCCAGCTTCCTTCTCGCATCCTTCGTCACATGCATGTAGACAAGAGAACCAAAAATCCGCAAATGGGAAATATCAGGCCTCTTGCCAGAATAAGCCTCCTCTGGTGTACTCATGCCAAGAACCTTGTGAGGACAACGGTTCTGCACATACACCGTTGTATTGCATGCCTCAGCCCACAAGTGAAGGGGTAGGCCCTGATCATGCAACATCGCCCGTGCAGCACCCACGATCGTTCTGTTCTTCCGCTCAGCCACCCCGTTCTGCCGTGGGTTATGGGGTGCGATGAGCTCTCTCCGAATCCCTTCTGCACCACAAAAGTCTTAGATTTCACCGGTATTAACTCACCACCATTGTCGCTCCTAAGAGCCTTCACCTTCTTCCCCGATTTCCTTCTCGACCAGTGCCTTAAACTCACAGAACTTCGCGAATGTATCGCTCTTCTTCTGCATGAAGAAGATCTAGCACTTTTGAGAGAAATCATCAACAAAGATCACGTAGTACTTGTGCTTTGCTGTCGAAGCAACTGAGAAAGGACCACACACGTCTGTGTGAACTCTCTCAAGGATCGTCGTGGCGCGACTATCCTTCTCGTGAAAGGTGGCTTTCACATATTTTCCCAAAGTACACCCCTTGCACTGATCTGACTGCGCAAGGGTGCCCTTAGGAAGCCCAGTAGAAATCTGCTGCAGGATATTCAAAGCTCCATGGTGAAGGTGGCCCAATCTCCTGTGCCACAGTTCGCCCTCATCATCTCGGCTCACCACTTCTCCCGCCTTGCATGCCATTGCTGCGCAGCCATCTGCTTGCAACTGATAAAGGTTCTTAACTCGAACCCCTATCTTCCAAGTCTCACCAGTAGTCTTACTGCACAGGAAGGATTTTCCTTCGCTGAAGACCACATCATACCCTTTGTCTTCCAACATCGCTACAGAGATCAAGTTCTTCATCAATCCTGGAACATGCAAAACTTCCTTCAATATGAAAGGTTTACCAGACTCCCTCTCAAAGGAAATGGTACCGATACCAGTCGCACTGTATCTACCATCATCGCCCATCTCGATGTGCACTCCAAGATCTTTTTCCTCTAGATCTGAAAATAGATCTCGATCTCCCGTCATGTGGAATGACGCACCACTATCCAAGAACCATACTGATCCCGCCACACTTGAAACCAAGCATGCGATCAGCGAAAATTAAAGCTCGAACTACGAGGCCAAAGCCTCTCCATCTGCAGATCTTCCCGCTTGCTTGTTTTTCTTCTTCTGTGGACAATTTGTGGCATAATGTCCGTGCTGGTGACAGTGAAAACACTTCACCTTAGACATGTCTTGCTTATTGCCCTTAGCACCAGAATGAGAAGTTTTCTTTCTCTTCCCCTTCTTTGCTTTGGCAGCCAAAGCACAATTTTCTTCATCAGGTACCTTTGATGAAGATCCATCTCTGGTAGTCCTCCTTATCTCCTCCTGCATGAGATCCGCCCAAAGGCGCTCCCATCCCGGCAACTTCTCCCGACCATTGACACTATCTTGATATGAATGCCAAGCCTTCGGAAGACCAAGGAGAGCCATGTCTACCATGTCCTCTTCTTCGACAGTCACCCCCACACTTCCCAGCTCATCTCTGCATTGAGTGAACTTCGTGAGGTATTTGGCGATACTGTCGCCTTTCTCCATCTTGATGTTTCTGAGCTTATCCTTGAGCGCTAGCTTCCTTTGGTCGCTCTTACTCTGGAATAGATCTGTCAATGCTTTCCACATTAAATATGGAGAAGCTTTTCCATGCAAGCTGGATACAATATGATCCTTGACGCCCTCCAACAGAATCCTTCGACATTTCGCCATCTTCTTTTGCCAAGCTTCGACTTCAGCAGGATCAGTGGGCTTTTGGACATCCGTATCTACGAACTCCTTCAGTCCATTATCTTCTAATACTGCCTCCATGCGATCCTTCCATGCAACATAATTCGAACTGCCTTCAAGAGCATATTTGAGTCGCAAACCGTTAAAAGACATTTTCAACTCCGGCACCAAGAAAACAAACTGCTGCAAAATTCGAATTCCAACTCAAAGCTCAACCGCTCTTGATCTGTGAGAACAAATTATTTCTAGCACAGAGATCGACTGCAGGGGCATTTACTAGATGTATCACCTTTCAAAGGAAAGGATGGATCCAGAGGCTACCTGGCCCGCATGCAGACTCTGTCTACCGAAATAAGTTTGTAATCACTGTGATGATCAATATCTGCTTCAATAGCTCCGATACCATGTAGAAATTTGTTGAATAATGATTAATTATCCACCGAGATTATCCTGATCACATATCAATTCGAATTCATATGCAACACATAATCTCTTCCACTCAGATCATCACACATGCGGAAATAAAACAAGCGGTATGCGATCAAACAATCATCAAAACATCACACACATTACACAGTATGTATGGGGAAAGCTTATAGCTAAAAACCCCTCAGCTATTATGTATATTATAATGGAGATAACATGTAACAATCTCAGCACAACACTCCTCACAAGTACTCAGTACTATCTCATGAAGTTACACACAAACTAGCTTGGTTTTGAACAGGTCACAGGTTCAAAACACATCCACTAATTGCCTGCCTCTATTGCGCAATCAAGGATGGTCTAATGAGAGGTCAAAGTTTCGAATCTCCTTGGCTTGACAGTGCAATCATCATGGGCTATTCCTCCAAGTGTGGTGCAAATCTCATGCACAACTGATGTCACAACTGATAGCTATCTCAACCCTTTCATCTACCTCTTTCACTGGTCTCCACTGAACTGTCCATGCACTGTAGTGAAATGATGTGTTCTTGAGTTGAATCATGAGTTAATAATTAGTGAATTAAATAATATTTAATTCACTCAACTCATTACTATTTGATTAGCTAGTTAAACTAATCTCAACCAGTTCAACTAAGTTAAACCGAACACAACTCCACCAACTGTCTCATCAACTCCACCAAACTTCTGCCACTGAAGTCCTAACTGAAGTCAACCATGCATGAGCTCACCAAAACCCTAGGAATAGCGTAATTCCTCTGTCAGATGCATGAGCCACTTCTGTAGCTCGAACTGAAGTGCTCCAAGAGAGTAAACTGAAGTTTAGAGTCCAAATATTATTACGGGTAAAAAATATTTGACTTCCCTATTTTTAGGATAGGCAGTCTAAAAATAGACTTCGACCTAAATGTCTAAAAATAGAGGTCCATCTATTTTTACCAACATGACCAATACTCCAATAATAACATACTGCAATCCCTAGACCATGCTCCATATGTCTAAAAATAGACATAGTCTAAAAATAGACTTTGCGCCAAAAATAGCCTGCGGGCCCACTTAGTGAAGGCGACTTCATTTCACTAAGCTCCATCATCTTGCTGAATTTTCAACATTAAGTTGGTACCAGGGGTAGCACCAACATCTAAGGCACCTTACAGGATGAGCACACAGGAGTTGGTAGGGATGAAGTTGCAGTTGAAGGAAATGTTGGAAAAAGGATACATTAGGCCAAGTGTATTTCCAGGGGGTGCACCGGTATTTTATGTGAAAAATAAAGATGGCACCCTTAGACTATGCATTTATTACAGGAAGTTGAACAAAGTGGCCAATAAAAAAAGGTATCCGTTTTCTAGGATTGATGAATTGTTTGATTAGTTGAAGGGAGCAGAAATGTTCTAAAAGATTGATCTGAGATCGGGATATCATCATGTATGCATCAAAGAGGATGACATTCACAATATATCCTTCTGGACTAGGTATGGGCATTATGAGTTTGTTGTAGTTCCATTCGGGTTGACTAATTCTCTAGCTACATTTATGTATTTGATGAATAGTTTGTTGCATCCTTATCTGGACAATTTTGTGACTACTTTAATCGATAACATATTGGTATATTCTAAGAATGAAGAAGAATATGTTGATCATTTAGCAGCAATGATGATATTGTTGAGAGAGCATCAGTTGTATGCTAATATCAACAAGCGCAGTTTCTTCCAGGATGAGGTACATCACTTCAGACATGTTGTCTCGAAGGAGGGCATTGCAGTATATCTAGAAACGATAAGGACCATCATGGAGTGGGTAGCTCCTAGGAATGTGGATGAGGTGATATCCTTCATGGGATTGGCAGCTTATTACAGGAGGTTCATTAGGAACTTCTCATAGATTGCTTATCCTATTACATCATTGCATAAAAAAGAAAATAAGTTTGAATGAACAGAGGGGTGTGAGGCTAATTTTGAGCATCTTAAGTAGTTGTTGACACATGCTCCAGTGTTAAAGAACATAGATCTGGACAAAGAGTTTGTAGTAAGTATAGATTCTTGCAAGAGAGGGCTTGGTGGATTCCTTATGGAAGATGGACAAGTAGTATGCTATGAGTCACAAAAAATAAATGAGTACGACTAGAACTATCTGACGCACGATATTGAATTGGCAGTGATCATAAATGCATTGAAGATGTGGAGGCACTATCTTCTAGGAAGACAATTTGTATTGATGAGTGATACCAGTGGATTAAGGTATCTATCTGATCAGTCGAATATGAATGCTAGACAAGCTAGATGGTTGGCCATGGTCAATGAGTTTTACTTCAAGATCTAGTACATCAAAGGTAAAGAGAATAGGGTTGCAGATGCTCTTAAAAGGAGGGTACAAGTAAATCACATAGCAACTATGAGCTCTCATTGGACAGATTTACAAGATATGATTTTACAGGAAGGTTAGCATGATGATAGGTATATGGAGATTGTGCGCAGGTTGCAGGAGAGTACAGGTATAGGTGCAGGTGCAGGAGTACAGGATGTTTATTATTGTCTCATAGCAAATGGCTTGGTCAAGTTTAGAAATAAGATATATGTGCTAGATAGAAGTGAGCTAAAGAAGGTGGTATTGAGAGGGTTTCATGGGAAACCATATTCAGGTCACCGAGGCTATTAGAAGACGTTGACGACGGTGAAGAATTTTTATTATTGGTCAAATTTGAAGAGATACATGGAAGATTTTGTGGCTAGGTGTTTGGATTTTCAACTGGTTAAGGAAAATTGGAAGCGCCGAGGTGGACTGCTACAAAAAATTGTGATAACATAATGGAAATGGGAGGTCATTTCCATGGACTTTATCACAGGTTTTCCGAGGATAGTGAGACAACACGATTCCATCATGGTTGTTGTGGACGGGTTGACAAAGGTAGCACACTTCATTATGGTGAAGTCTATATTCTCAACTAGTGATGTAGCACAGGTGTTCAACAGATATGTGGTTAGATTGCATGGTGGTCCAAAGAAGATTGTGTCAGACAGGGATGTGAAGTTCACTTCCAAGTTTTGGAAGGAAATTTTTGCAGGTTTGGGAACTGAATTGGTCTTTAGTACAACTAATCATCCACAAAAATATGAACGGACAGAGAGGGTCAACAAGATATTGGAGGACATGTTGAGGATGTATGTGATGCATCAACAAAGGAAGTGGGAAGAGTATCTTCCACTGGTAGAGTCTGCTTACAACAATAGGTACTAGGAATCCTTGAGGATGAGTCCATTTGAGGCATTTTATGGACGAATTTGAAATACTCCCATCATTTGGAGTGATTCGATTAACAGGGTGTTGTTTGGACCAAAAATGTTGGCATAAATGGAATGTGAGATGCAGGTAATTAAGAAGAATCTGAAAGAAACACATGATAGGTAGAAAATTTATGCAAATTAGAACAGGTTGTTTAAGGAGTTTTAGGTTGGGGAACATATATACTTGCGCATAAAACTAAATAAGATCTCCTTGCAGATTGGATCATGTGCCAATTTGGCACCACAGTTTTTTGGACCTTTCAGGATTATTGAGAAGATTGGACTAGTAGCCTATCGACTTGCACTACCTTCCACAGTGAAATTCCACGATGTTTTGCATGTGTCATTGCTTAAGAAATATGTTAAGGACATTGATCATGTGATTGACTGGTCTTTATTGCAGGTGGAGGCAGAAGGAGAATTCTATTCTGAACCTTAGTGCATTTTGCAGAGAAAAGTTTTCATGCTTCGGAATCGAGCATTCGAGCATATTAAAGTGCAATGGAAGCACTTTGGGCCTGATGAAGCTACATGGGAGATGGTGGATCAAATGCGGGCCATGTATCCATCTTATTCACTGGTTGAGAAAATGTTTTGGCATGTGTTTTGGTATGATGTTTAGCATATGTACATATGTGTATGGATGTAAATAGCACCATGAGAAATTTTATAAAGCTCCAATAAGTGGTACGGTGTCATGTCATTATGGTTTTAATTATGATGTTATGTTGTTATGTTGTTTTTCTTATTAGTAGGATGATCAATGTAAATATTGCAACAAGCTAAGTTATAGACCTCCATGGGCACTATGTTTTTCTTACAATAGTCTTGTTGGTTGTAGGTGTCGTTGAACACTAAGGATGGTGTTCCCCCAAGGGGGAGGGTTCTGTAACTGCCTTGGTGAAAATTTCATGTAATAAAAGTTAAAAAAGGAAAAATAATAACCAAGGTCATGGGACACGTATTCTAAGCTGAATGTTGGGAAAAAATCCTACAGCAAGTGTTCACATGGTTTATTATGGCTAGGGAAATTGGCAAAGGCAATGGCTAAGGCTTTGGAAAGGCAACGTGGCATTTATTTATGAAAATAATGGAAATTGGGAGAAAGGGGAGGTGAAAGGTCACAGGTTGCATGTGAGGAGGAAAATGAAGGAAAATAATGAAAAACAAAGAAAATAAGGGCCTCATTAATAAAAAGGCTTATGATGATCAATTGATGGTTTTTTTCAGTGTAGTTTTGGAGCTCTCATTATTCTTAGTTTTGGAGCTCTCTCTCTCTCTCATACTCTTGGATACTTAGGGTTTTCTTGTAAAACTCTTGGAGGGTGTGGCACACTTGGAGATTTGGAGAAAGAAGGAAAAGGAAGAGCAGGAAAGCACAAGAGGACATCAGGATTAGCAACTATAGTGTGTTTTGATTGCAGGTACCGTGTTGCATGTATGTTTTCCTCACTAGTTTTTGCATGCATGGTATATGCATGTGGTTTCTTGGTCATGATCTGTAATTGGCATGGAGGATTTCCTCGATTGATAGTGGATTTCCCTAACCTTTTCATTTCCTAGATAGCCATCGTGTTGTGGGTTCATTTTCATTGTTTGTTTTCTGGTTGGATCTCATGTTCCTTAGTTGTGGGTTGAGTTACTAGTTCCTAAAGCCTTGGTTGGACAAACACTATGGAGCCCGATGGACAGTTATTGGGTTGATTTACTTGTCTTGGAGCCTTGGTTGGACAAATGCTTTGGAGCCCTAGGTGGGTTGAGTAACTATTCCTGGAGATTTGGTTGGATAAATGCTATAGATCCCGGAAACATTTGGGGTTGAGTTACTAGTCCTGGAGCCTTGATTGGATCAAATGCTCTTGGGCCCTAGAAAACTTGGGTGGAGACCAATCTAGTGATGGTTGTGATGTCAGACTGTGAGGTGGAAACACTGGTTGAGGGTTGAGGTAGTTTGTCCTCTCGAAGCCCTGGTTTGGTTTTTATGGTTTGGTTTATGAAATTGTACATGCTTGGAATATGGCACGGGGGTGACTACGTGAAGAGAGATTTGGCTCAACCATGTCTATGGTCAGGTGGAACATGTAAGTCCCAGACTTGGTTACATTTCACTTATGGAAATAATATCTCTTTTCCCCTTGCATTGATGGGTAAATATGATTTATAGTCAATAGCTTATATGGTTGTTATGTGCTTGTCATTTCTATTGCTTATATGTTAGTTATGACTTAGTTTTATGATAGTGATGAAGTATGGCTCTCATCATGTTTGATTCATAATTGAAAGAACAATTTATCTATGCCTGAATAGACTATAATGCATCCATTAGGTAGAGAATCCAGGAACAGAATCCATGAACATGCTTCAGGCATTAGGCATAATCATTCCCACACTTCTGCCCTTGTGGAGGATGCGAGAAATTCATGTCACCATGTTTGCATAGAGGACTCCAAAGTCATTGTTAGGGTTGATCACTTCCACCATAGGAAGCTTAGGGAGGCTATTGAGATTGACAGGCGTGATAAGAATCTCAATAGGGATGATGGGTGGAAGTTGAGTAAGAGCTGAACTCCAGCTCTCTCGTGGTGATTTCTCCCCCTTGTTCTGATCCTTGGTCGCCTCTGGGTTTGGTTGTTTTCTTTTGTGTTTTTAGTTTCCCTTGTCCTTGTTTTTATTTTTTGTTCCTTTACTCTTTTTCTTTTTTATTTAGTATAATTTTTCTTGGTTCTTGGTCATTCTTCATATTTTTATATAATTTAACCTTTTAAAAATAGTTTTGATTAATTTTCCTTTTTTCCTTTTGTATTATTAATAAATAAAATTCATTTTATTAATATATTTATTATTATATATTCTCTAACCCCCTTTTTTCCTTTTTCTTCTTTAGTATATATATATTTTCTTTGTGCTTGGTCTTTTTTTTATTTAATTATATTAGATTTTATATTATCTTGATATTTAAAATTATAATAATAAAATAAAATAATAATTTCAAAATTTGTTAATCTTACGTGTATTCCTTGCTCATTATTACTCTATTATAATTAACCCCCCCCCCTTTTTAAATATTATTATTATTATAATATATATATATATATATATAAACTAACTAACTAACTAATAACGACTAGTTTTCATCGATTGTCGGCACGCAATGATGCATCCACACTATTTATTCATTGATATCGATTATTTTCTTCACCTTGTCTTGAGCATAAAGTTTGAAACGTCAACAAAATCATTATGATGTGATTATTCTGAAAGACATCTATCTAGAATATAATGCACTTAATGTGATCTAGCAACAATTCTTCTTAATGATTCTTAGATATGTATGAGACCCCTATGCTCAGATATGTTATTTAAACTTGTAGATTACATCCTTGTGACATGTTTGAGGTAATGTATGTCATGGATTGTAGGGGTTCAATCAAGTCCTTGTTCAAATGTTTTCTTGTTCACCATTCTTTCGCTATTTTATTTCACTTCTGAACTTTTCATTGAGTTTTTGTCAGTGACTTGGGCTCTGGTCCTGAAAAAGTGGCTCAAATCTTGGAGACATTAGCATAGGTCTGTGGGAAAAATTCCCCGGATGCATGAATGCATATGTTGTGGGAGCATCCAGAGCCTCCCAGACGCACCCATGTCTATACTGTGGTAGCGTCCGGGGGTTTGAAGGTCTAAAACCTCAATGGGACCTAGGGGTTGGATGCGTCAGTGGTTGGGATGGCCTCTGGGAGTTCTTTTGATGATTTGGAAGGTTTTTTTGAAATGTTTCCACTTCATTGAGTTCACCTAGGAGGTTGAATAATATCATAGTAAATCTTCACCGCGTGTTTACCCTGGTTGGCTAGTTACTTGGGTAGATGTAGGAGGAGGATGTTATAAACTTCACACAGAGACAATGTGGAGTATCTTCGAGTGAGGATAAAAGATACCAATCCATGTAAAGGAAGGTGGATTGAGATCGGAAAATTGAGGGAGTTGTAGCCCCCCTTAATTGCTGAATAAAAATAGACTTTTGGTGGTCCAAAAGCTTCCATAGGGGATGAATGATCCTGGGGATAAAAAATATGCTAAAAAAAATGCTCAAAACATTTCGAAACTAGAGCCAAATCTTATATCTTGTCATTATGATTCCAACAATTCTTAACTTGCCTCAATTTGACATCGTATGAGGACGTTATCGTGTTCTGAAGGTTTTGGAAAATAAAATTAAAAAAACAACTTGCAGGGTTGATTAAGCAATTAACTAGGCAGGTCATACGATGATGTGGCACTGACATCAGCAGCTGACTATGCAGGTATGGTGGTCAGATAAGCCAATCCTGTGCTGACACATGGCATGGTTGTATAGATCAGGTTGGTGAATTTTTATTGGTTATTGTGTTTTGGATTAGCCAATCAAGAAGTGCCACATTGCCCAATGGGAGGGTACCACGTGGCCCTCGGGTTTTGTGAAAAATTTGTTATGGGCTAGCTGGTCTCGAAAGGGTTCCCCACGACCTCACCGCATTCAACCATATGCCTTACCATTCCACCATTTTTGTTCTTAATATATATGGATAGGCCAATTTTATTTATTTCATAACATTTTTATGGTTTGGGGGAGGGGGGGGCGGGTGGGGCGGGGGTAGGCTTGCAAGCTCACCCGACCAACACCGAACGCGGGTTATATGGCAGTGTATATGACCACAACAAAAGGCGGAGGGGGGAATGCATGTGGCACAACTTCCGATCCCATTTAATATATAAAATCGTCGGCAGAACCAACGAATAATACAACATAGGGGCAAGGCACATGGCACCCTGCCTGCACCCACATGAAGATTCATACAAAAAGGAACGCGGAGCTAGTGGGTGTGTGGCATATGGCACACTCCCTTAGCCACATTATACTCCATATGATCAGAACTGTTGGCGGAGGAATAGGCGCGACCCTATTGCCGCATTTAACTGTTCGACAAATTGCACAATTTTTAGAGGAATTTATGTCGCTCCCGCACCAAATTATCGCTTGGAGCTTCCGCCAAAAGGATATTCGTTGCCAATTTTTCTAGTTTGGTCATTTTGCAGGATATATAGTAGAGAAATGAATAAGGAGGCCTATCTTGGCCATTTTCAACCTGTTTTGCCCCGGAAGAGCCTACATAGGGGTTTTTGGGTGTTCTAGACACAATGGTAGGATTATTTTTGTGATTTGAGCATTGTATGTTGATGAAATTTACATTTTGAGAATATAATTTAAAGGTCCAACATTGGAAGTTGGACTCCAAGATGTAGCCTAGGAGGGGTGAACTCCGTCATCAAATTGTTGTTTTGTGATGTTGCATGTTGTTCAATTTTCTCTAGTTAAATCTACAAAACTTAGCTAAATTTACGAAGTTTATGTTCTTTTGAAAATTCAAACAATTGCCCACAAGACATAAACTAACTTGTAAAAATTTTCAAGATTCAATTTTTAATTTCAGACCAATTATTTATTATTATTATTACTATTTTTTTGTTTTAATATTATGAGTTTGATCGTTTATCTAGCATACAACATAAGAGTAAAAAACTTCTTCAAAATATGCAGTACGTTTTCCACTAATTGTTGTATTTAGGGCATTAGATGGTAATAATATTATGTTTCTTATTGTAAGTTATTAGAATAGGATTAACCTATCCCCTCTTGGGATGTGTTGATAGTAAAAAATGACCTCACCAACATGTGGGAGGAGACCACCTGGTCATAGCCCCAACTAAGCTCTTATCTATTTTATTTGGTGGTTCTGAATGGTTCGATTGGGTCTAGTTACCCCCTATCTCTCCCTGCTAGCTTACAATATATCTATTATTCACCAATAGAAAGAGAGAAATCGGATCTTCTCTCTTGTTTTGCACATGCAAGCAAGTAGATCCTTAAGTTGCCTCCATGGCTCAACCAAGCTACAACTAAGATTTTCCCCTATATGAGGGGACTTCTAGAACACATAATTAAATATAAATGCGGATCTACTCTAATATGCAAGCAAAAAGTTAATCTTATCTTGAATTGGAAAACGATAACCCTCTCTCAATTTGAGGTCAGATGAACTAACCTACCAGGGGAAAAGGATTATTTGTATGATGATTGAATTCAAAAAATAAGATTAAATTGCAATATGCAAAATAGTTTGCATTTTGCAATTTATCAGATTTCTCTATGTATATCGAACTCACTTAAATAAATAGTTATCAAAGAAAATCAGAAACACATGCCTAAATACAATAAAACAATTGGATTCATTATATGTTTTTCATTAATTAAAGAAATAATTCATTCAATTAATGAAAGAGAAAACAAAATAGGAATGTATTTAACCAATAAATAATTACTGCTCAGTTCATTCATATTTCAATGAATTCATATTTATTCTAATTATGTTCTACTCCTCAGAGATAGCCCTTGTAGAACTTTAATATCATAAAACAATTGATATGACAGTAGTGTTCAATATCAGAATTCCATACACTATTTAGAACAATAATTAAAATCAATTAGAGAAATTTTGGCAATAGAAGATTAACTTACAATCCAAACAAGAGTGCATTGGAATGAAAGTTTATTAAATTCATATCAGAACTTCATTACAAATTTTGTAGTCCATGAACAACTTCAACTCCTTGGAGAAATTTCTTACAATAGTGCAAAACAATATTATCTTTCATAACTCAAAATGCTTTATCTCTCCATAATTCAACTCACAATACACTACAAAAGTGCAAATGCACAACAAGAAAAAGCATAGAATTTCCCCTACACACCTCAAATCTGAAGTATTCCCCTCACCTACCGCTATAATCCCCTAATACAAAAGCGCCTTCAAAGCCTCTAGTTGTAGAGAAGAGGAACCCCTTCCTCATTCTCAAACTAATATTTAATAATTATAATAATCTCCAACAATGGAGAAATGTTGAGAGTAGTTTTCCAGACCCTGAATTAGAGTTGTAAATTCGTCATTTTTCTCTTTGTTGGTCTCTTTCCATTGCTCCAAAATGCCTCAGATCTGAACTTCCCCAACTGATCTCCTACTACAAACCAATCAAAAATCAAATAAATTAAATTAAATTGCATACTAAAAATCAGAAAGTTAAAATCTCATAAATTTTCTAAATCAAAAGAAATTTCCATTCTACAATTGCTTCTAATGGATCTGATTATACTTTGAACAATGTTGAGAATGAATTAGTGACAATAGTTTTCTCAAACCAATGAAATTTTCCCAAATCAAACTAGGAAAAGCCAATTGTTGTTGAAAAAATCGTCACTTTGTCTTCCACTGTTTTTTTGGGCTATTAAATTACTGAATTTGCTAAAATTATCATTATGGAATCAGTCTTAGCTTTCTAATAAGCTATTGCGAGTTTCATTTGGCCAAGAAAATCTTGAGATATACCTCTCCAAAGTCAAGATGTCAAAATGGTCAGAATTCTGAAAAAATACATGCCTAGATCAAAATTAAATATTTTAATTAATTAAAAAAAAATCTTAATCTAAATTAAATTATTAATTATTAATTAATTGTATAATTACAATAAATTATTTTCAATTATTATATTAATTAATTTTATACCAAATAAATAAATTAAATTATTTGTAAATTAATTTTAAATTTTAAATTAACTAAATTAAATTATAAAACTTATATTATAAGCAAACATTAATAAAATATTAAAATTTGGATTTAAATTAACTAAATGAAATTATTAATTAAATATTAAAACTTATTTTATAAACCGATATTAATAAAATATTAAAATTTGCGTGAGTTGGTTTTTATAAGTGTCCTAAATTAATGAGGAGGGATTTTATTATGTATGAAGTGGAGGAATAAGGTGGATGTGAGGCATAAGGGGTATCAGAGTTCGGAAGTAATGAGATTCCGGAGGTGAATTTAAAAATAAGTTACGAAGTTTGAAGCTCTGAGGTGAGAGAGGGAAGAGGGAGGCGAGACCCATGTGGAGGTAGGTTCTTTTTTCCATAAATTACAACCAGTAATATAGTTTTAACCTCATAAAAATTACAACCGCTCTGTTAATAAGTATCGCGATCTCAGATTTCGTAAGAAATTAGAAATGCCTTCCAAGATTGGGATCCGAGATTTTTTAAAATACATTTTATACACTTTTATCATAAATTTTTGTTATGACATATATATAAGTTCTTGACTGCGGTGATTCTGTAGGATTAGCAAATAAAATAATAATTTTATTTTTGTTATGACATATATATAAGTTCTTGACAGCGGTGATTCTGTAGGATTAGTAAATAAAATAATAATTAATGAAAAATGGATTAAAAATTAAAAATTTTAATTTTTTGAAAGCAATTATTTTATAAAATTGAAATAATATACATTTTGTACATTTTTTAGTTTATGCACTGAAAATCATCAGATGAGTACCATTTGTAAATTATGAGTCTAAATGAGATGAAACGAGAATCGATGGAAAGCTAGCAAGAAGCTAGCAAGAAATTGAACACAACGAAGCAAGCATAATGAAAATCTGAAGAAAACAAAAATCTCGCAAAATTGTCGTACACTTAACCTAAATATAAAAAAAAAATTAAAAGGTTATATGACCATAATTTAAGTAGAAGGTCCCCATTATTATTATGAAGATAATAAATTAAAAATGGGGGTGTTGTGATTTCACCACAACATGATGTAAGTACTTCTTCCTATGGAGAGGAACATTTAAGAGATTTGGAGAGATTTCAACATCTTTTAATAATGTTATAGATCTTGAAGATGGACTTGAGTTCATAGACATTTCCCTTAGCCTCTTGTCCACAAACAATATAGATGACAATTTGGTAATGTCCAAGCCAAAGAGCTAAGAGGAGTCCAATCATGATGAAAAAAGGAGTAATTTGGTACTCATGATTTTGTGATCTCATGTCATGAATGGGGGTGTCAAGGGTGTTCTTGAGCCTTTGAGGAGGAGAGGAAGGTTTGGGTTGTTGGTGGGTTGGTGCTCCTTAAGTCTTTCATATTCATGGCAAATAAAGATACATACACTAATTTTCAGCAATGATGATGATGACGGGGAGGAAGAGGAGTATTTTAACATGGTGTCAATTGAAATATATGATGTCATTATAGATGTTTCACATGGGTGTCAACTCAAATACGAACACCAATCATTCCTTCTCAGTCTTATATTATTTTCATGTTATAGAACTAATATCACATTAGTAGAAGTAGAGACACAAATGTGCATTGTTGCTACTACTATGGAACACTCCACCAATAATCCTCATTTTCCTCTCATTATTACAACAACTACTCCCCATGGCAAAGAGTGTGGAGTGGATAAAGGTGACCAATCTTGATTATCTAACATTGTGGGAGATATCAACTTTGTCAATGTTATTTGATGACTAGAGAAGGCCATAGGTTGTGATGAAGGTTTTCATCTATATGTCTTGCATATGTTTCCCTTTTAGAAGAATCTATTAGCAAATCCGTAGGAGTCCTGGATGACATTTTTGAATCCTTGCATATACATTGCACAACACCCAACATAATAAATACCAAAAAAAAAACAGCCATATCAAAAACAAAGTCATAAATGTCTCTTTTAATTATATGCACACTGTGCATGTGCAACAACTAAAACATAAAACATCAATACCAATTATATCAGGTCATCATATTATCATCAAATATAATAGGCAGATATATACATCATTTGATTTGAAGCAAATGAGTGAAGTTAAGGCATGATTAAATAGAGGAACTATCATTTTATGAGATTATGCGACCAAGCATCAATTAGAGAAAATAGATAGACAAATCCCATGTAAAAGCATTTTGTATTAGGGTGTAGTTATTTATATTTACATAGTGGTTGAGTTACCTACTAAAGTTCGGGAAAGAGTTGTGATTGAAGTAATTGGGCACTAGTTCTCTAACAATCTTAGGAAATCATCACATGATAATCATGGAGTCATCATCCCCAACAAGAAAATATGATTATCGGTATGATTGTTAGCAATCCCTCTACCATGGTAAATAAGGGAAATGGTCATTAACAACACCATAGTCTACCTGTTATACATTTTGGAGCTTTTTTGAGCATATTTTTCAATTGAATTTGCCCATAACCTAGTAGGGATTTGTTGGAATCACAAGTTTGAGTTGTGAACTCTCTACAATCCCAATGCCCCAAGGGTTTTTCAGGGTGTTGAATCCATATATGTAGTCAAAAAATCATTTTACACCACTAAAGGTCATGATTCGACTAAAAATTGTATTTCTAGATTTTGGCAAAAAAAGCTCCAAAACATATAATAATTAGACAACGCCCAATGACAACTACTAATTTATTAAGATCTAAGTGGGTAACAAGGCTAGTATATTAAGGGTTTTTAGGTTAGTCTATTAATGTTTCAAGGGATTTTAGGTTAGTCTATTAATGTTTCAATATGCTTTATATGCTCAAATATGACCAAAGAAGTCAATATAGTCAAGATAGTTAACCATAGTCAATATTGGTTAACCATGATCAAGGGTTAATGTCTAGTCATGCTAGTTCAATTGTGATGATTTATGTTCATTGATAGTCAATGCTAGTCAATATATGTCAAAATGAGTTACTGGGTCAAGAAATTAGTGGATTAAGGTATTACAGGTTAATGAGATAATGTAGTTAATATAATCAACCATGGTTAATATATTTAGTTTACCAATAGTTGTTAATGGTTATAATGTATTTCAATGTTAGTGTGTTTTGTCATAGTGTTTTAAGTGGAGATTATAGTGTAGTGTTTTAAGTGGAGATTGTGTTAGAGTTCATAACGAGGAGTATATTGTTATAGTGTTTAGTGTTTAGGGGTGATTATATTAAAGATTATGAGGTATAATGTGTGTGTGGGTATTGACCATAGAACAACAAGTTAATAAAATAATGAGGAGTTGACTTTGTCATTATTTCACCAACTAACCAAGTCTCTCATTAACATTTTGTTATTCTTATTGTTACTATTACTATTATTTAGTATTATTATTATTATTTTTGTTATTTTAAACATTATTTGGTACAAAATAATATTTTCAAATAAAACACTACTCTTTCATACATAAAAATGTATATTGAAATATTTTTGTAAATATAATTATAGATATTTAAAAATATGTTTTCACATGACCTATAAAATTAAAAGTTAAACTCATTATTGTAAAGGTGAATTTTTTAAAAGATAGACCATTTTTAAAACTTCAGTCATTCAGAATATTTTAGTTAATAATATCACAAACTTTATTAAAACTCTGGCAGAACATTAAATAAATATTTTACATAATTTGTGTTAATTAGTTGATTGACTTCTATTATAATATGGCTTTTAAGAAATCAAACAAAGTTTTCACGAAACTGTCCCGTCGTGAAATATACAAAAGTAGGTGGCGGAAGAGAAGTAAAACACGGAAGGTTTGCATAGACCCGTTAAGTTAAAGTACGGCGTTGAACGTGGGATTTCATGATTTTGTTTTCACGTAGTCTATCCAGACACAGACAATGGCAATGGAATGGTTTAGAATTTGGCAAAGATTTGATTTTATCAGAATCTTGTTTATAGTTGTTAAACTTTAGTATTTTGAGTGCCCTAAGGGTTTTTGATAGTGTTGCATCCATTTCCACTATCAAAAATGGATTCCAAACACTCCAACTCCCTGATTTTTTGAATTTTAGTTGACTGGATTCCGGCAAAACACTGCCGTCCAAAGTATTCCATTCGGTGGATAGACAACTCCTTTTGTTTTAGTGGTAGAGATGATTAAAATGAGATATTAAATATATTGTGGAAATCATGAAATTCAAAATTTATTTTTTTAGAAATAAAAAATAATTATATTTAATTGGTTAAAATAATATTTTTTTTATCTAAAATAAAATGCTAATGACTTAAGAGTACCTTATTATATAAATTATAAAATAATTATTTCAAATAGTCAATAGCTTTGTGTACCTTTATATTTAGAGATTACAATAATAAAGATTAAATGAATAATGCAAGTTTTTTCTTGCTCTATAATAAAACAATAAATAAATGAATATAATAATAATTTAAACTTTTTCTTGCTTTATAATAAAATAATAAATAAATGAATATATTAATGGAAAGAGATATAAATTATTTCTTTAATTTAAATAAAATTTTGAAAAAATCATAATTTTACCAATCTTTAAGTTATAAAATAATATATAAACAACATTTTAAAATGATATATATTAAAACAACTTTTAAAATGATATACCTTTTAGTTTTTGTAACATTTTTCATGGATATAAGTGGACAATATCGTATAATTTTTTTCCATTTAAAATAATTGGATTTATTTCCCTATATTAGATTTCTCTAAATTATATGAAAAATCTTATAAGTAATGTACAATGAAGCAACAAAATATTCGATGACCTTAAGAAATTGTTTAAGTTTAACTTGATTTCAAGTTAATTATGTTTATATGTATTGTATATGAAGTTTTTGGTGGTGATAATGTTGAGATTTTTTGTTTTCAACAGGGGTCTGACACATCTTAATAGTGTCTTTTCTCATTAAATTTTAAGAAGACGGACTAATGCGTAAAAGTACAAGGACAATCCATTGGCCGATGGAAGTGTTCTCGCCAGCGGCTTCAATGCACACTTCGGCTACGTTTTCACTGGAATGCCCTTCCCAACAGAGCTCTGGCTGTAGCTACAACCTTTATTAATTGAACTCTTTTTTTTCCACTATCCAACCTCAGATAACTTTTGTTACTGCCCACTCTCCCATTGCCTACGGCACCACCTTCATAGTGTGCTTCTCTGTGGCTTCTGTTAATCCGACCTCTACATTCCATCAATTTGGGTTCTGTTAGACAATGCCCATCTCCCATTTCTGGTTGAATTCTCCCAACTCTAAATGTCGTCATTGTTAGTGAATTGTTAATGTCATAGTACCAGCCTAGATCCATCTAACTCTGGATCTATCATGCGCCAAGAGGGATCAAATCTCTCGAGGTGCAAACCTATTTTTTGAGTGCAAAACTTGAGGAAAGGTTTGCACCTCGAGAGATTTGATCCCTCTCGGCGCATGATAGATCCGGAGTTAGATGGATCTAGGCTGGTTCCAGTTGGAGGGATCAACGTCACATTGTTTAGATTATTAAAATTTTTGTATATTTTTTAGATGTAAGATGGATCTAATCTGGTTTCAGTCGTGTGCTGCCAAGGAAAATATATCAAAGATATGATTAATTTTATCAGTAATATGTAAATATATCAAATATTAATATAATCATTTTAAATATGCTAAATATTTCTGAGATTGACTTGGTCATTTTAATTTTAAATTTTCTTAGTTACCTCGGTTCGTTGAGATGATAATTATTGTTAATAACTATAATGATGAAAGATGATGAAATATTTTTTTTAAATGCAAAGTGACAATAATAGTGTTGAAAGATAGAAAATGTGAATAATAAGAACGTACTCATGTTACAATCAATCTCAAACTATTTTCTTAATGCATATTGTTAATCCAATCAATTTAATATTAATGTACCATCATATATCCAATTACATCAAATCATAAATCAACATATACATTGAAATCAATGCATTTAATGCAAGCAATCAAATAAGATTAGAAAATAACTTCTACATTGAAATCAATGCACCCAATGCAATCAATCAAATAAGATTAGAAACCAACATCTACACTGAAATCAATGCATTTACTCAGAGCAATCAAATAGGATTAGAAATCACCATCTACACTGAAATCAATGCATTTAGTGCAAACAATCAAATAGTATTAGGAATAATCTACATTGAAATCAATGCATCTAGTGCAAGCAATCAAATATAATTATAAATCGACGTCTAAATTGAAATCAACACATCTAGTGCAAGCAATCAAACAGTATTAGGAATCATCATGTACACTGAAATCAATGCATCTAGTGCAAGTAATCATATATAATTAGAAATAAGCATCTACACTAAAATCGATGCAACTAGTGCAAATAATCAAATAGGATTATAAATCACCATCTCCACTTAAATCAATCCATCTAGTGCAAGAAATATTCTTCCCTCTCTCCACCCTCCATCCATATCTATATCCCCTTCCATATTTTTTTTTGTCTCTATCTCAACCCCCTAAACACACACGCTCTTGCACTCCATATATATCATTCTCTTTGTCGATCACCCTCTCTCCCCATCTCTCTCTTCTTCCCTCTCTTCCCCTTCTTTCCCTCTCCCCCACTAATATCTCTCTTTCCTCCTTTTGTCCTCTCTCTCTCTCTCTCTCTCTCTCTCCATATTCCTTATCACTCACTCTCTCTCTCTCTAGGAACCAACATCTACACTGAAATCAATGCATTTACTCAAAGAAATCAAATAGGATTAGAAATCGCCATCTACACTGAAATCAATGCATTTAGTGCAAACAATCAAATAGGAATAGAAATCATCTACATTGAAATTAAGTCATCTAGTGCAGGTAATCAAATATAATTATAAATCGACATCTAAATTCAAATCAACACATTTAGTGCAAGCAATCAAATTGTATTAGAAATCACCACCTACACTGAAATCAATGCATCTAGTGCAAGTAATCAAATATCATTAGAAATAAATATCTACACTAAAATCAAGGCATCTAGTGCAAATAATCAAATAGGATTAGAAATCACCATCTCCACTTATATCAATCCATCTAGTGCGAGAAATATTCCTCCCTCTCTCCACCCTCCATCCATATCTATATCCCCCTCCATCTATTCTTTTTTGTCTCTCTATCTCACCCCCCTAAACACACACGCTCTCGTACTCCATATATATCAATCTCTTTTTCAATCACCCCCTCTCCCCATCTCTCTCTTCTTTCCTCTCTTCACCTTCCATCTATATCTCTATCTTCCCCTTCTCTCCCTCCCCCCCATTAATATCTCTCTTTCATCCTTTTTTCCTCCCTCCCTCTCTCTCCATCTTCCTTATCTCTCTCTCTCTCTCTCTCTCTCTAGAAACCAACATCTACACTGAAATCAATGCATTTACTCAAATAAATCAAATAGGATTAGAAATCACCATCTACATTGAAATCAATGCATTTAGCGCAAACAATCAAATAGGATTAGAAATCATCTACATTGAAACCAATTCATTTAGTGCAAGTAATCAAATATAATTATAAATCGACATCTAAATTGAAATCAACAAATTCAATGCAAGCAATCAAATTGTATTAGAAATCACCACCTACACTGAAATCAATGCATCTAGTGCAAGTAATCAAATATCATTAGAAATAAATATCTACACTAAAATCGATGCATATAATGCAAATAATCAAATAGGATTATAAATCACCATCTCCAATTATATCAATCCATCTAGTCTGAGAAATATTCTTCCCTTTCTCCACCCTCCATCCATATCTATATCCCCCTCCATCTCTTCTTTTCTGTCTCTCTATCTCACCCCCATAAACACACACACACTCTGGCAATCCATATATATCAATCTCTTTGTCAATCCCCTCCTCTCCCCATCTCTCTCTTCTTCCCTCTCTTCACCTTCCATCTATATCTCTATCTTGATCCCCCTCTCTCCCTCTCTCTCCATCTTCCTTATCACTCACTCACTCTTTCTCTCTCTCCACCTTTCTCTCTCTATTTCTTTGTTTTTACCTCTCTCCCCCTCCCCCTCCAAGTCTATCTCTCTTTCTCTCCCTCTCTCCACTCTCTCACATCCTCTCTCTTCCTTCCTCTCTTTCCCTTTCTTTCCCATCTCTCTCTCCCTCTCTCTCTCTCTTCACCCACCAACTATGTTACTATATCCCTCCCTCTCTCCTTATATCTCCTTCTCCCCCCTTATCTCCATCTCTCCTTATTTGTCTCTTTATCTCAGCCCCAAACATACACGCTCTCTCTCTGTCTCTCCCTTTTCACTCCTTCTCTCTCTCTCCACTTCTCACTCTCTATATTTCTTATTTCCTACATCTCTCCCCCTCTAACTCCATCTCTCTTATCGATCCCTCTCTCCTCCTCTCTCTCAAGTCCTCTCTCTCGTCCTTCCTCTCTCTCTCTCTCTCCAATACTCTCTCTTCCCCCATCACTCTCCTCCTCTCTCTCATCATTCCTCTCTCCCCCTTTCTCTCCCACCTCTCTCTCTCTTTTCCCTCCAATCCTCTCTCTTCCCCCATATATCTCGCTCTCTCTCTCTAATCCTCTCTCTTCCCCCATCCCTTTCTTTCTCTCTCTCTTTCCACCCCTCTCTCTCTCCAACTACATTACTATATCCCTCCCTCCCTCCTTCTCACTTCTTCTCTCCCCCCTTCTTTCCATACATTTTACTTTGTCTCTTTATCTCACCCCTAAACATACACACTCTCTCTCCATCTCTCCCTTATCACTCTCTCTCTCTATTTCTTCTTAGTTATGTAAACTAATGAACATAAATATTTGTAAATATAAAGGAGATTATGGAGTAAATATGAAAAGAGGTTTTATTTACTTACCATACCCCTTTTCTTTACTATGGTATTTGGCCCATAGGCTTGTTTTATAATTAGATTTTTATTTATAATCCTATTTGATATATTGTTATTTATTTACCTTACTTCTTTATGCCTCTTTTATATTTATTTATTTACCATACCTCTTTATATCTATTTTATATTTATTTATTTATTTATCATACTTGTTTATACCTCTTTTATATTTATTTATTTATCCATGGTATTTGGCCCATGGTATCTGGCCCATGGTATCAATATTAATTTGTCCCATGGTATTCCTCCCATAGGCTTCATCTAAATAAAACCTATTTTTATTTTTATTTTAAATATAAAAAGGTTTATGGAATAAATATAAAAATAATTTTTATTTATTTACCATACATCTAGTTTATATATGTTTTTATTTTTTTACCATAGCTCTGGAGTAAGTATAAATTCATTTTACAAATATTTAATTAGAAGAAATATTAAAAGATTTTGGATTTTGATTGTTTGTGTTCAATTAACTCTTTTCCTTTGATTTAGGAAATGGTAATTACTTTAGTAAAGAGTAAAGATGTTTAAAATTTTACTTAATTTGGAAATTCAATGTGGTATTTTTTTTGTTAAAGGTAAATTTATGATCCATTCAAATTCACGTATATAATTTACTATCCATTCAAATAATACATAATTGTATTAGAAATTGATATATGTTCTAGCACAATGCGATTATTTTTTATTTTTATTTTCTTTTTTTTTTTAAATTTAAAACTTAAGCCGACATTTTGTATGAGGACGTGACCCACCTGACATCGGGGTCATACTGGGCTGTAGATGCGCCTCTCGGCGCAATAAGCTGCCATGAATGCTCAAAAAGTCACGGAACAAAATATCTAAACCTATAATAGAATCTCAACCTAATCTTTGTAAGTTAATTGAAATAAATTCAAGCAGGCAATGTTATGAAACCAGCTCCAAAAATAGAAGAAAAGAGAGATCAACGCCTTAGAAATAAGCCACTTTGAGGGGGAAACCTCCTTTACATTACATAAATGAACAATTCTTGGATGATACAAATGAAAAAACCTCCTTTCTATATATAGGAGTCCATGGGGTCACAATATAATCCTAACCGACCTAACAATAATAATGTAAGCACACAATAATAACAATATGGGGGTTACAGGGGTACAACAATGTCAATAAGGGGGCTACACTAACAACAATAAGGGACTACACTAGTAATATAGGGACCTAACATGCCCCTCCCCTTAAAAAAAGTGTTGTCCTCAACGCTTGAGTAGCTCTGGATGCTTCTATATAAAATTATCATCCTCCCATGTTGAATCTTCAATGGGTAAGTTCTTCCACTTGATGAGATACTCTGAAATTGATCGATTTCATAGCTGTCGAGTTCTTGTTTCTGTGACTGCTTCGGGTTCTAATATAATTTTTCTTTCCTCGTCAAGTTCTGGAAATATTGTTTGAACTAGAAGTTTGTCACCTATAACCTTCTTTAAGCATGAAATATGGAAAACTGGAAGCACTCAAGAACAAGCAGGAAGCTCCAATTTGTATGCCATAGTATCAATATTTTGTAACACCTTGTAAGGACCATAGTACTTTGGCAATAATTTATTATCCTTCTTAGCTTGCTTGAGGGAAATTTGTTTGTATGGTTGTAGCCATAAAAATACCCAGTCTCCTACATCAAAACTTCTCTCGCTGCAATGTTGATCTTCTTGTTGTTTCATTCAATTTTGTGCCAAATTTAGGTTATCCTTTAAGATTTGGAAAACTTGTTGTTGATGCTCGATGTGATCTTCCAGTGCTTGAACCTTAGAATTTTCTCTTAAAGATGATATGATGGATGGTGGATGATATCCATAGAGTGCCATAAATGGGGTCATTTTTGCTACAGTATGGAAGGAAGTGTTATACCACCATTCAGCCAGAGGTAACCACTTGACCCATTGTGTTTGTTTATCAGATACAAAACAACGAAGATATTCGTCCAAACATTTGTTCACTATCTCAATTTTCCCATCAGATTGAGGATGATAAGATGAGCTATGGGATATTCGAGTTTTTTTGTCCAAAAATTTCCTATAAAAATGGGATCTCTATCGCTTACAATCATCTTTGGGTTTCCATGTAGCTTTTGAATTGTTTCCATAAATGCAGTAGCAACTGTACTTGCTTTAAATGGATGAGATAATGCACAAAAGTATGCATACTTGGTAAGTCTATCAACCACCACCATGATTACACTCTTTCCTTCGAACTTAGGTAAACTTGTGATAAAATCCATTGAAATCTCCTCCCAACGTTGACTTGGAATGGATAAAGGATTTAGAAGACCCGAGGGTCTTAATTGTCTCAACTTTATTTTACTGGCAAACCAAAAATTCTGCCACAAACTTTTGAATATGAGATTTAAGGCCATCCCAAAAAATTATTTCTTCACCCTGTGGTAAGTTTTTAAAAATCTTGAGTGTCCTCCTAAGGGAGATGTGTGCAATTCCAAAATAATGTTTTGTTTTAGTTGGGAATTCTTACAAAGATATAAGTGATCTTTGTACCATAAGGAATCATTTTCCAACTAAATGTATCATATGTACTAGTATCTTGCTGCAACTTTTGAATGAGTGTCCACACTTCTTCATCCTTCTTCCATTCATTCCTTGCTTCAGTTATCCAATCTGGTTGGATAATAGAAATGGCACAAAGCAATGCTTCCACCTCTTCATCCTTTCTTGAGAGTGCATCTGCAACAACATTTGGCTTCCCTTTTTTGTAGATGATTTCAAAGTCATAACCCAACATCTTTGTGACCCATTTTTGTTTCTCTTCTGAAGATAGTCTTTGTTCCAAAGCGTTTAAGACTATCATGATCAGTTTTTACCTTGAAGTGTCTTCCCATTAGGTAAGGTCACAATTTCTTTAGTGCATGTAGTATTGCCAACATTTCCTTCTCATAAATAGCTTTCTGTAAATACTTTCCTCTATTTGGACGACTTTCACAAGCAATGGGTCTTCCTTCTTGCATTAAAACCACACCAATTCCATTTCCTGAGGCATCACATTCCACAATAAAGGTGTTTGTGAAGTCTAGCGTAGCTAAGACCGGTGCTAGGCACTTTTCCTGTTCAAGATGCTTAAAGGCCTTAGTTGCTTCAGGAGTCCATGAAAATGCATCTTTCTTCAATAATGTTGTTAGAGGTGTTTCTATTCTCCCATAATTCTTAACAAACTTGCGATAATACCTTGTTAATCTGAGAAATCCTCGCAACTGATTTATGGTTGTGGGGACTTTCCATTCCTTAATGGCTTTAATTTTGTTAGGGTCTACCTTAACACCTACGTGAGATACAATATGACCCAAATATTCCACCTCTTGTACTCCAAATAAACATATGGAGGTTTTTGCATATAATTGTTTCTCTTCCAATAGTTTGAGCACCCTATCAACATGTTGAACACGATCCTTCCAAGACCTGCTGTAGATTAGTATAAAATCAAAAATGTTAACACAAATTTTCTAAGGAAGGGTTTGAAAATGGAATTTATCAACCCTTGAAATCTAGAAGGTGCATTTTTAAGGCCAAAAGGCATGACCAAAAATTCATAATGACCCTCATGAGTTCGAAATGTTGTTTTCGGAATAATTTTGGTTTTCATTCCAATTTGATGATATCCTGAATTAAGATCCAACTTGGTAAAATAAATTTCTCCATGAAATTCATCCAATAATTCATCAATCACGGGAATGGGAAATTTATCTTTAATAGTGAGCTTATTGAGCTCCCTATAATCTGGACACATGCACCATGATCCATCCTTCTTGTCCACCAATATTACTAGAGCAGAGAAATAACTTTGACTAGGTTGAATTATACCAGCCTCTAACATTTCTGCAATCATATGTTCAATTTCGTTTTTTTGGACAAAATGGTATCTGTACGGCCTGATGTTTGGAGGAACACTTCCTCGAATCAAATGAATAGCATGGTCATGATCACGAATAGTTGGGAGTCCTTTTGAAGTTTCAAACACCTTGGAATGATTGTCCAAGACTTTTTGGAGATCTGGAGAAATAGATGATTTTGATGTTGGAACTTATAGTGAGCATAATTGTGCAATTACACCTCATTGTTCTTTCTTCAGAAACTTTATCATGACATTAGAGCTTATTATCTTTTCCGGCTTCCCTGGGATACCCCGTAATTCAACTTCCTTTCCTTCCGAAAAAAATTCAAGAAAAGTTCTTGAAAAATAAAAGCTACTGTCCCCAAAGATTGTAACCATTGTACTCCTAGTACAACATCAACACCTCTCATTGGAATGGAAATAATTGGACTATTAAATACATATTCCCCCATGGTTAGCTTGATATTATGGCATTTTCCGAAGAAATTTATAGTTCCTCCATTTGCAACCATCACTTGACATTCTGGTGCTCAATATAGGAAGCAATTCAATTCCTTGGCTACCTTACAATGAATAAAATTATGTGTACTACCTGAATCAATCAACACTATTACCTTTTTCTTCTTGATATTTCCTTCTATCTTGAGAGTTTGAGGAGTGGTAATTCCTGAAAATGCATTACACGATATGGTCAGACTCATTTTTTCTTTCTCTAAGGTTGTTTCCTGGTGTATATCCTCTTCGTTTAAAGTTTATTTTTCATTTTCTTCCTCCTCTTCACAATCTATGTAAAATAATTTCTTCTCAACACACTAATGACCTTTAGTGTATTTGCTATCACAATTGTAGCAAAGCCCTTTTTCTATTTTTTCTTCCAATTTTTGTGGTGTCAACCTTGTAGGTTGTGGGAGTCTAGGAGTAGCAACACATCCATCTTTATAGATGTGAGTGGTAGGCTTCCTTGTCGCCATAATTTTACATTCAATTTTTCTTGCCAACCTGAATGCCTTCTCCAATGAATCAAGTTCCCAAATGCAAACCTCATGTTGGATGTTATCCTTTAAAGTCCCTATGAAGACATCAATCCTGTGTTCCCATGGAATATCATTTACCCTTATAATCAATTTTTGGAGGTCCTCAATGTGCTCCACCACTGAACCCTTTTATTTGAGATTTATCAATTGGCTAAAGAAGGTGTTCTCTTTGTATCCTCATAATGTGCTATCATTTCCTTCATAAAAATTTAACAAGTGACATTTTTTTTACGGGAGAAAATCCATCGATACCATACAAATGTATTTTGTTCTAAATATAAAGTTGCAATGTGTACCTTTTGGTTTGTTTTGCACATTATTGAGATCAAAATATTGCCCCATCTGTAGTATCCATGTTACGGGATCCTTTCCATCAAACTTCCTCATATCAATCTTTGGAATATGGTGGGTCTTGAATCCAACATTAGAGTTTATGAAATCACGATTAACATTTATTTCGTTCTCATCATGAGTTTCCTCTACTATCTTTTCTCCATTAGGAATCATTTCTTGTATCAACTTTGTCAAACATTCCATGTATGCTTTTAGATCATTCTTCATGTCTTCCATGTTGTCTTCCATTTTTTCTTCTATACCATCGATCTTAGCTTCCATGTATTCCATGCCATTCTTCAAACCATCCATCTTAGCTTCCATTCCCTTCTTCAAACCATCCATCTTAGCTTCCATGCATTTCTTCAAAACTTCCATTTCATTTTTTGTTGCTCTTTGCGAGAGCGAAATTTGGTGCACTTGCTCTTTTAATTTTGATATATCATGTTGCACTTCTTCGTCTTCATGATTCATAGTAGAGTATTCTGAGGGCTTAATGGGTGTTGAATTATTTTTAGGAGGAATTTTAGAACCCAATACTGATATCTATGCTTCAATATTCCCCTGGAATCACTTCAAACTGATTTTAAAACAAGACTTATGCAATTTGAAAAAAATACACACCTTTTTCTTGCTTTTGAGGAGCTCGATATTGAAACTGAATTATCTCTGTGATTTTGGATCTTCAATATCTAAAATTTGGTTTTGTAGTAACCCTATGAATCTTCTTTCTAATTCCATAGGTTTGACTTGATTTGGATGCTTCAAGACAAATTTATGGACTATTTTAGTAGAGAAAACTTGTACGGTGTGCCACGTGTCATTGTTCCCTCCTTCAGCTCTGAAATTGATATACAGGAAACAATAGTCCGTTTGATTTTTACCAACTTTTACAGAATTGCAATCTGATTCTTAGAGAGAGAGTTATGATGATTTTCCCAAGGTCACCTCTTTTATATGAAATTCGAGAGCCTACAAAAGCCCTAACTTCCATATATCATATCTCCTAAAATATTGCGAACCAAGATCTAAACGTTTTACACAAGGTTCCTCAGGATTTCGGCTTCTCGTGATAAAAATTTCAGCTTCTGAACCTTCATAGAAGAAAATTTATAGTGAAAATGCCATGATGACCTATTTGGAGCAGTGAAACCCTAGAATCCAAAGTTCTGATACCAAAAGTTATGAAACCAGCTCCAAAAATAGAAGAAAAGAGAGATCAACACCTGAGAAATAAGAAATTTCGAGGGAGAAACCTCCTTTACATTACATAAATGAACAATTCTTGGATGATACAAATGACAAAACCTCCTTTCTATATATAGGAGTCCATGGGGTCACAATATAATCATATCCGACCTAAAAATAATAATGTAAGGGAACAATAATAACAATATGGGGGTTACAGGGGTACAAAAATGACAATAAGGGGGCTACACTAACAAAAATAAGGGACTACACTAGTAATATAGGGACCTAATAGGAAAAGTATGGTAAACCAAAAAATGACCAGGTGTGGTCAATGAAACTAGGGTTGCAGCTCAAATAAAAGAGAAGCATCTAGCATCTAATTGGGCAAAGAAGGTCTGAGGTTAGAGCACTGAATGAGGAGGAGCATTATAACATACTTAATTGGGTGGGCAAGGCTTTACGTTGGTCCTAGAGCGAGTCCGACGGTGGTCCAAAAACACTGATCAATCCTAAACCCAGCAAGAACCTTTTCTGGAACCTAGCTAGCCTTTGAGACATGGAAACCAAATATATGCCAAGGACCCTTTCAAAATTCCTGATTTATAATGTTTGGCTTACAACTTCAGAACTGTGCAATCATGTAACAATGAAGTGAATCAAGCTGCAACAAGTGAGGCAAGAAAAAAAATTTAGTTCCATTCTCATAGGATAGATGTTATATCTGGAAGAATGGGAATTGCTGGAAAGAGATCATTCATGTTCTCTATCAAGAGTTATTGAATATTTGGAAGTTTCAACTCTTCGACTTCCAATCACTAGTGAAGTGAGAACTAATATTCAAGCAGTGACAGGAAGTTTTTAGTTCTATAGTTGATGTTATGCAAGCAATGGGTTCTTCCATTTGCTCGTTATTGCAAAAGGTAGAGGGGATGAATTATCTAGTTTTGCGAGCTTACAGAAGTTGTTTCTCAAGAGAAAGCCCAATTGGATGAATGTGTATATTTTTTTGGCTACAACATCAGCAATGGAGGTAGAGGAAACCAGTTTTAGGGCACATCCAATTCAACTAAAACAAGGGAGATGTTGAGGTTCGAAAAAGTCAATGGATAGTAATACAATTGTAGTAGATTTTGAACAACGAAATCCCACATAAGGAGATTTTTTAGTTTGTATGATGTGTCATTTTTATTATTAGTCTCATAGTTGATCAAGTTGCTTTTGCACCGACGTGGAAAATTCGGAAGGTGGAGGCCACTTTGCTTCTTGCTTCAGGAATGACATCTTGTGTCTCAAGCCAAAGGTAGTAAAAGAAATGTAAAATAGTTAGTTGATTTTTGTTGATCTATTACATTTGTTTTCTGTGCTTTAATATTATCTATAATGTCTATATTAACATGGTCTAATTCTCTCCTTTGAAGAAAACCTGCATACACATTGCAGTGATTTGTATACACATTTTCATCAAATATGTGTTCAAAAATCAGTTTGATGGGACATTTTACATGTAAGCGGTGTACTTCAGAAGATTGAATACCCTATTCCCACTATTTTATTGGGGACATGTTATAAACCTTTGGGATTAGTGTCATTTTGCATGTTATCTCTATTTTTTTGCAGTTATCGAATGTGTACTTGACAAAAAAAATCCAAATGAATCATATCTCTAATTATTGGCTTTGTGATTACAAGCATTTTTAAACTAGATAGCAAAGGTTGTTACTCAATTACATGTCTCTACTATATGGCTAGGTTACATGTCAAATTTAATTGTATCTTGGGAAATCCATTTACAGACAATATGACAAATAAAAGTAGGATAGATACCGTCATCGAGCTATAATGGAACAATGGGTATTTATGGGATATGCAAGATTGAAACTTTTGTTGGTTGGATATCAAGAGGATATTGAAGCAACTATGACCTTTGTATTTGGAAATACCTTTGTTGATAGTTGTATGAAAGTTGTAAAAGAGGTCGTTTAATAGTTGTAAACCTGCCGATAAATGCGCCAAATAGGGAGACAAATATAATTAACACCAACTTTCAGACTAGGTTTGGAATATCATGGGTAAATTGTGGAGATTGCAGAGTTATGAGCATAATGGCCCTGATGAGGATCTTGTATTTACTTGATGTATTTATTTAAGTGTGCATAAGAAGCCGAAAGAATTTAATTATTTGCTTATGGTGCACACACATTTCGCCACAAAGCTATAATTTGTTCTAACATGTTTGTGGGAATGCTCTTGTTGGTAAGTACATGAATTTGAAGGCATTTTTTCCTCAAACGAGATGTTAGAGGAAATTTTGTTTTTTACTCTAAGAGATAAGGAAAATTTGGTACAAATTTGGCATATAAAAAATAGATATGAATCCCACGTGGAGCTCATGAGAGAATTATGTTCCCATGGGACAATCATCATCCTACCATATGTTTGATAAAATAGATTCATTAATAGTTGACTTGGTCATAGTAATGATTTCGGAAAAAAACAGTCTACTTCTATCTTCAAGGGAGTGCTTTATGGTGTTTGAAAGTAGTTTGCCTCATTTTCTACATGGTTTAGATGTTTTTGTTGGCATGGAAATTTTTCTTTGTGGAATTTATGGGACACTCTCTATTTGTAATATTTCTAAAAATAAGATGCTCTAACCAAATTTATGGGACTCTCTCTATTTTTAATATTCCTAGAAATAACATGCTCTTACCAACGCCTAACTGTCCTCAAAGTGTATAGAAAATGGGGACGTTCAACGAAGGAGAAGTTGCAGTTGTAATATTACCATGTAGGCATTATACTCTTTGTAGTATTGGTTCAAAGAAATCAAAGAAGTGACCAATTTGTAGGATTCCCATCTTGGAGCGTATGAGTATTTATGATTACCAAGGATGCATCACACAAATTTGGATAACATTTATCATGTTAATCACTAGCTTACTGAAATTGAAAATTAAAAGAGAGGAAATATACCAGTTAGAGATTGACTAAAGCGCCTTTGAATAGGAGCTGGAATATTTAATCAAGAAGATGTATATTTGCTAGTGATTTTTCAAGTGTTTCTGCAATTATTTTTAAGCAGTGGGCAAAATCTTGTGAAATTTGTCAAAAAAGTGTTTGATTAGTTATGGAAATACTATCTAAGAAAGGGTAACAAATCAAATGTGTAAAGAGTAAATTTTCTTAGTTTTTGGCACAAAATTATGAATTTGAATATTGAGGGAAACTAATGTAAATACAATTGCAAGATTTTAGGAGTATAATCAACAAGCTACAAACACGCAGATGTTGAGATTTTTTTAGGCTCAAAATTAACATCCCAGATTTTACAACATTTGTAAATAAATGGAAATCTATTTCAGGCTAGAATACTAGTCATGAAATCAAGCTTTATTTTAATAATTTCTTCATTATCTCTAATTTAGAATATAGTGGGCATAGCACCCCTATTTTTGGCATAAATTAGGAGGAAAAATCTTATCTCAAAAACACTTTTCAACCAGGAGATTCTGAAGATAACTCCAACCATTACCAACAACTTGAGCCATTCGACATTTTGCAACCTTTCTTATTTCTAATTTGTATTTATGATTTTGTGATATTTTCTTTCCAGTAAAATAGGAAGAGATTGTTATTATTTTTGTTATTTAACTAAGAGAAGGACACCATTTCAATTTGTTTAGGATTTTGAGCACCCCATTAAATGTGTGTTTCTCAATTGTCTTTTTCCTCCCCCATCCAAACAACTTCTCATCATAATCTCCAAGATGTTGTTCAAGGAGATGGTAGAATATCACAAGGATGTCTCCTCGAAAATTACTTCCATTTTAGTTATAAGTTTGGTGATATAAATCTGATATATTGCAGATTTTATAAAGCACTTTTACTCACTTGGAAATCTCTACTTTACCAATACTTTAGCCTCCTAATTCCTCATGCCTTCCACGTCCACATCCTTGTTTCGTGCAATGCAACATTTGTATCACTCTACATTCATCTACACTTCTATCAACATGTAATTGCACCCTTTTGGTGCAAATGCTAGTTTATGCTCGACTTGATTTGAGTTTCTTGCTCTACAAGGTAATGGTACGATTAGATTATACTTATTTTTATTTTTTTAATTAATACATTTTTACAAGGTTAAATGTTTAATTTACTAAAATATTATTAAACACTTTATTTTATTTTTTTAACATTTTAATCTAATTTAAACAATATCTCTATTATATTTTAATTTTCTTTATGAATTTTAGTTTTAGGATATATTGCCATATATTAGAACTTCCCACTTCCCACAATGTATTGAAACATATGGAATAATGTATGGCAAAGCAAAGGACCCAGTAAACTCTAGAAAATGTTTAAGTGTAACTTGATCAAGAGTTAATTTATGTATTTCATTATATAGAAACCATGTGGAATAGTGTATGGCAAAGAAAAAAAGGCCCAATAACCTCAAAGATTCGTTTCACATGTTACGTTAATTTATGTAGCATGATTTGGTCTTGAGTTTTTCTTTTTAAAAGGGAATGAGGGTTCATTTATATAGTGTGATTTGGTATTGAGTTTCTCTTTTTACAAAGGGAATGATGCTTTAATTTTATTGGTTGTTTTGTTTATTAATATTTTTTATAATTTCAAATTAGCAATTGCACCATATGTTGCAAAGGAAACATTGTAAAGCAGTAAAATAGGAAAGAGTAGTATAGAAGAAATGCTCTGACGTGAATCATGCAGGATAGTTACAATTACAAAGAGTGAACAACATGATTGGGCTATTCAGTTACATAATTTGGTTACAACTACATATTTTCAATGGGAAAAAAGTGATTACATCAAAACCACAAAGAATAACAACTCATCTATGGTATAAATTAGGTATTTAATGATATAACTTACAAAATCTCTTGATAAACACATAAATAAATTCATCATTTTTCCTCTTGAGTAATTATAAATTTTTCATTTTTCAAAATTTTCAACCAAAAAAAACTAATTACATCATTCAAATAATCCAACATAAACCTCAATGTGTAATTATAATCTTTACCTCATATCATTGAAAATAAATGAACATTAATTTACATCATAACATTGAAAAGACAATAACATCCTCAACGACTACTCAAAAGAAATGAACATTAATTTATGTGACAACAATAAAAATACATGAACATTAATGGGTTACTATGAGAATATATAAACACCTTAAAGCACTCAATAACCCTTTCAATTAAAAAAATATATTATCACATTTATCAAAGGAATATGTGCTACAAGATTGGGCTCTTCAGTTACATAATTTGGTTACAACTACATATGTTAATATCATTTTTAGATAAGTATCAGTTCTTTTACACAATTTTTTTTTGGTTTATGTATTCTTAGGCGTTATCGTAAAGGTGAACCATAAGGCGAGGTACTTGGTTGAACTACTCTCTACTCCAACAATGGTCCTAAGATGAAATATCATCATTCAAGAAGTTTAGAAAATGAGGTGCTTGATTAGTATAGCTATTTATTCTCTAAGAATTGAAACAAATGAAATATCCCCTTCAATTTCTGTTGTGCTTGAAAATGTTGGGGGAAGATGGGCTTATTTTAGCAGAGCCACATCCTTGAATTTCTCACGATGCACTGAAGAACTTATGAGCGAGTGATACCAGGGTAGTAGCTACAGATTCTGTTAAATATGGGCCGAGCTCCATGTTGCGATAACATGGGGGTTAAGAAATTCCCTTGGACTGCAGAAGAGGATAAAAAGCTCAAGGATTATGTTCAGAAACATGGATTTGAAAACTGGCATGCTCTTCTTAGGCTAGCCAGTAATTACGACTCTCTGAACCTGCACATGCAATTTTTATCAGAATTTCATGAAGAAATTTTGAATTTTTCTACCTATAACTTTTATACCTTCACAGGACAAATTATGACTCTCTAACTTGCGAATGAAATTTTTATCAGCATTTCATGAACAGTAAGGAATTTTGAATTTTTCTACCTATAATTTTTATACCTGCATAGGAATTCTGAGGTGTGGGAAGAGCTGTTGACTGAGGTGGATGAATTATTTGAGACCCGACCTTAAACGTGGAAGCATCAGTCCAGAGGAGGAGGAGAGCATTGTTTGACTTCATGAACTTCTAGGGAACAGGTAACTTGGTTAATGGAGCGGACTACTCTGGTTGTACCCAACCAAAAAAATAAAATATAGAGTTTCCAATCAGAATGGAAATTACATAAAAACTCTTTACCATGTCTAAATTTTTTAAATAAAATATAGAGTTTCCAATCATAATTGAAATTACGTAAAAACTCTTTACCGTGTCTAAATTTCTTCACCATGTCTAAATTTTTTTGTGGTATTGGTTAAGATTTAAACAACATCATTTCACTATATTCCAAATTTAAATTACAAACTTTTTAATATTGGGTATTGCAGATTAATTTTTTGGTGGACCTCTAATGTGGTTCATCCCACCATCCATCCGAAAAATCTAATAGTCTAAGGACAACTTATTTGATTAATCCTAAAGACATTATCAAAATGTTGTAATGATTTTGAATTTTATGATTAGATTGAAATATTTTTTGGAAAAACACAAACTTTGATAGAATATTTGACATATCCATAAAATCCTAAAATATTCTAGGAATCCACCATCCACATAAAAATGACAATAAAAAAAAAAATATTTCACAAATAAAATATCTTTGAGTGATATAACAATATTTTTATAGAAAAAAGACTAACAATCCTAATCTTTTTAGCCATGTGAATGCAGGTGGTCCACCATTGCCTTGTACCTGCCGAGAAGAATAGATAACAAGATCAAGGATATATGGAACACCGATATGAAGAAACGTGTCATGCATATTAGTTGCGAGATAAACCTAGTGTCATCACATTCATTTTTTACTCCAACTACGCCCACAATTCCCGTGGCTGTTAATAATTGTTTGTCGAAGTCACTAGCAATGGAGAATTCTCATCGTCTTCCTGATTCTCCAAATTCAGCGTCAAACTTTTCTCACTCGAAAACACCACAACCCCAATTTACGGCGGACCAGATAGAGCTACACGAAGCTTAGTATGATCAAAATTTGTGGGGAAATGGAAATAGTCGATCAGAAGACGAATATATGGATTCTTTGAAGCAATTTCTTAATATTGCCGGGGAATCTTTATCACGAGAGCATGGCAGTAAAAATTACGATATTACAAGAGTCTCGAATCGTATTAATAAGGACAACAATGTGGAAATCTCGGACTATATAAATACTGTAATATTTTTCTCATCCTTTTGGAACCAGTTAGGCGGTGGAATATTAGAGGTCCATTTGGCGGATTAGTCAGAGGAATATAATAGTTCTAGGTTTGATAGGCCGCGTGCATATACTCCTGCATCACTATCTCCAGAGTTCCTATTTGACTTCCTGGAGAACACAATGGATGTCCTGGACATTCTAAATTCCCCCACTCTGGATGGATCAAATCCAGAACTGAAATTCGGGGCTATTTCAAACTTTAAGGAAGCAATTATGAAGCAAACACCTTACGTTCATCCACTAATATTACTTGTACAAATCCCGCACCCACTCCACCAAAATCGTTTACTTGGCATCCTTCGACAGATCCATGGGTATCCTTCCCCATGTGTATGAGCTCCGCTATGTACCCAGCGTTCCCACCACACAAGTCATATGGATTCTGGCTGTGATGCGATCATATAACCGAGCGAGGATGAATTCTATTATTTCTAAAACGACTTTCCTCTGTAACTGATTAATAATAACAATATTTAATTCGAAGGTAGACACTATTTCAATCGTCTAACATCAAAATCAATGGTGCACAATGGTACATGTAGCAGTTGGGGAGTTGTTTTCAAAGAGGAACGCTTTACGACGTAGATGTAGAAATTTGAATAACTGATATATTATTCACCGAGATTCTCCTAATCACACACTATTTTAGCTTCATGCACAATACAGAATCTCTTCTACCATTTTTAATTACATGCGGAAATAAAATCAATTGCATGCACACATTAAAACCATAAAAAATCACACATATGAACACAGTATTTCATGGGAAAGCTTAAAGATGAAAACCCCAACTATCTATATATTATATGTCATAGAGATCATGTAACAATCATTGTACAAAGCTCCTCACAAGCTCTCAGCACAACCTCCAATTGCTACACACGAATCAAGCTAGATCTAGTAAAACACATGCTCCAATCTCTGCCACCTGATAACCAGCCTCTATTGCGTAATCAATGTTGTAGGATGTCTCATTAAATAACTTGAACCACCTGGCTTGTATTGCGCAATCCTCATGGGCTCCTCCAATCACTAGTTGTTGCAAATATGGAACAATATAGTCACAACTGATAGTTAACCTGCTCTTTCACCTATCTCTGCACTGGTCTCCACTGAAACTGTCCATGCACTGAAGTTAACTGATGTATTCTTTAGTTGATTAATGAGTTTATAATTAGTGAATTAATTAATAATTAATTCACACAACTCTTCACTAGTGTATTAATCAGTTAGACTAAATACAACTAGTTCAACTATGTTTAGATTAGTTAAACTGAACACAACTCCATTAACTCCTTAATCAACTCCACCAAACTCTGTCACATGAGTTCTAACTGAAGTATCCATGCAATAGCTCCACTTAACCCTCAGGAATAGCGTAATTCCTTCTGTCAGCTCCTGTGCCACATCTGTGCACTTAACTGAAGTGCTCCAAGAGAATAAGATAATGTTTATAGTCCGAATATTATTAAGAGCTAATAATATTCGACATATATATTTTTAGACTGGCAATCTAAAAATAGATTCTGCCCAATATGTCTAAAAATAGAAGTCCATCTATTTTTTCCGACTTGACCAACCATCCACAAATAGCATCCTGCGACTCATAGAACATGATCCATATGTCTAAAAATAGACATATGTCTAAAAATAGACTTTGCACCAAAAATAGCCTACGGGCCCACTTAGTGAAGGCGACTTCTTTCCACTAAGCTCATCATCTTGTTGCAATCTCAACAGTAGATATGTAGTTATAAATGTTTTTTTTATTAATATGTTTTTATAAGCTCAAAATATGTAGTTATAAATGTTGAACATTTTTTTAATTATATTTAAAAGTGCTTTCAAATCAAGTATGTAAAGAAATTGTAATGTTTAACATTTTGATTTGGTCAAAAAAGAAAAAAAACATAAAATTCTTGAGTAATATTTAATATTTTGATTCAGACAAAAAAATACAAATATAAGTACAAATAAAATAAAATAAATAATTATAAAATATAAAATTTTCCAGTCTATAGTTTTTCTCATGATATTCTTCTCTAATGTAACCTATTTAAAAGCTAATAATTAAAATTCATCTTAACTTTGAATCTACCAAGAGCCTAGAGGGATCAAATCTCTTTTCACTCTAAAAGTTAGAGGTGTGCACCTCAAGAACTTTGATCCCGCTAGACACTTGGTAGATCTAGAGTTAAGATGGACCTAGGTTGGTTTTTGGATGCATTTCTAAAAGAACACTAGTTGTATAAACTTTTTAAAATAAAGATGTATGATAAGCTTCAAAAAAATTCAATGTGTAGTTATTGTAACACATAAATGTTATTAGAATTTATGAGATACATGTAGCTTCATAGTTTCTTGTATTGTGACAAACATCAAACACAAATCAATAAGACAATTAGAGGAATATAGGAAAGAACGATGTTTGAATTTATCTAAAATAGTATCACAACTAACATTCTTTGATGTTAAAGTTTCCCTTGAATGTTAAAATTGCACTATCTAGTTACCTTTTACTTTTATTTGCAATTTTGACATAAGTATGGATTTAAAAAACACCTTACTCAAATATTCAAAGGATTTATCCAATGTGAAATTAGGATTTTTTATATAGTTATGATTAGGCATATAGTTATATATTAGGTATTTCCATTTATTTATAGTTATGGAGACATAACTGTCTCTTTCAATGATAAATTAAACCTTCAATGATTAACAATACATCCAAGAATATGGAATTTACATCCTGGAATTCTCCAGACTCATGTAACAGTGGTATCAAAGCCTGGATCGAACTCCATTGACCCCGAAGAGACTAGTACAAACTTCATTTTACTGTGGCTTCATTGGCGTGAAGGGTTGAACGCAGTGTGCGGGTTGAACAAGATCATGGCATCAAATTTCAAACCCCAAGATGTGCTCGTATCCTTGCAAATTATGTGACTGGGAGGCATAATGGTGCGCAACATGGTGGTCGATTGGAGTCAGTGTTTTCTTGGAAACCACCGAAGGAAATTTTTTAAAAACACGCCCTGGTGTTTGACACATAGTGGGAGGAGCATTGTCGCCTGGACATCGAGTATGATTATGGTGAGGGAATCAATTGCTAAGTCAGAACAATGCACATTGGAACCCCGTGAGTGTATGTTTCGAGCTTTTCAGAGTTCTAGAAGAATTGCGATGGTGGAGACCACTGCGTCTTGGAGAGAACTCGTGTGAGGGTTTGGTGGAGACCAATGTGTGACCCATAACACTTGAGACTGAAAGAATAGGGTTCGATGGAGACCACTGCATTTTGTAGAGAACTTGTGTGAGAGTTTGGTGGAGATTAGTGTGGCGTAATTGGTGGAGACCACTGCACAATCCAATACAAAGGGTTCAGTGGAGAACTTTGCATAGTCCGAGACAGAGGTTTTTGAAACCCAGTCGACGTTTTTTAATAAGTTTTTTTTTTAAAGACCAACATACAATGTCATGGAGCAGACAAATTGGAGAATGGTATTGCATCTGTAAGTGAATTTTTTTGGTTGAAATAGAATATTTTTAAGAAGAGTTATGGTCTTGTGGTCAAAAACATAATTTTTTTTAGTAGTTATGTAAAATTATTTTCAAAATAAGAATTAAATTCCACATCCAATGAGTACCCATTGTGGATACTTTTGTGATGACCTACCTTGATAAAATTTGCAGATACATTAAAAAATATGTTTTAACACATTATTTAATGTATCTGCAATTTTTATTAATGTGGGTTCTCTCTAAAGTATACATAGTGGATACTCGTTGGATGCGAAATTTAATTCTACATTTAATGAGTGTCTAAACTTTAAATTTGAGTTAACATATGAAGAGATAAGTCAAAAATACAATTTTAAAAATTAGTTTTCTTATTTTCCCTCCAAAATTCATAACTCTTATTTTTATTATTTTATCTATTATTTTATTATTTTTCTTAGGAGGCCATTTTTAGGCTAAAATTTCCTCTAATGATAGTCTTCTAAGAATACACATTATGTTGTTGCTCATTGTAATTCTCATATGGAAGATATATTTAGTACTTCTTTTTCTTCGTGGCATGATAGTTAGATTTTAGACACAAGTGCCACTTCTTATATGACCCTAAGAAGAGATTTGTTTGAACAATTCAGTGATAATATTGATGGAGTACTGTATTTTGTTGATAATTCTCAAATCAAACCATCAGGGATTGGTTCTATTCAGTTAAAAATTCATGGACTTTCAGGTTATATTTTGAATGATGTTGTGTATAAGAACTTTCAGTGAAAATCACATGTAAGAAAATTTTGTCGACATGTTTCGAACCAGCCAGTGTGGTTCATCATCAAGACAAGATGAGAAATCTGATCAAGAAACCTATTTAAAAAGATAAGGAAAGTTCCAACTAGCCATTGTAAAATAATGACTAGTTTGACTAGAATGAGAAATTGAATTAAATTTTATCATATTTTATTATATTTTAATTTTAATTCTATTAATTTTAATTTTTTTATATTTTAATTTAATTTTATTATATTTGAATGTAATCTAATATTAATACTTTTTTTAATAATTCAATATTAATACTTTTTTAATATAATTTAATATTTTTATTATTTTAATACTTTAAATTATATGTTATATAATTTAAATTCAATAAGGTTATAGCAGGGCTCAATGTCTTAGAGCTTTTCAAAAAGCTGAAAAAGGTCCTAGGGTTAAGAAATATCCTTGTGATCGGTTATATGGAGTTCACCTTCCGTTTATCCAAGGTACTACTGATAATATCGCTAGAATATTGAAGAAACATAATGTTTCTTCAACATTCAAGTCTCTCAACACCATTCGAAGTTTTCTTAGATCGGTTAAGGACCTGATTTTCCCTAAGGATGGTAAGGGTGTTTACTTGATTTCGTGCTCCTCCAGGACACCTTACATAGGTGAAATTGTCGATCAATTAATCAAAGAATTCATGAACATGTCGCTGACCTTAGACATAGTAGATCTCGGTCCTCTACCTTAACAGAGCATATTGAAAAAACAAATCATCACATTTGTATTGAAGATGCTGAGGTTATTACGAGGATTGACCATTTCCACCACCGAAAGTTGAGGGAAGCCTTGGAAATCGAAAAGAGGTCATTTAACCTTAATAGGGATGATGGGTGGATTGTTGGCAAGTGTTGGATTCCTGCCCTTCACTCTTTTTCTTTTTGTTTTCTTCCCCTGTGCTCCCTCTAGTCGTTCCCTATTCTCTCACTCTCGGTTTCTCTCTCCCTATCTGTTCCTTTCGGTTTATTATTTTAATTGTTATTAGTATGTTTTTTATTATTAGTATTATCCTTATAGTTTAATTAGAAAATGACCTATTTAGTAATAATTTATTATTATTATTATTATTATTATTATTATTATTATTATTATTTTACATATAACCTTAATGAATTTTAATTATATAACATATAATTTAAAGTATTAGATAATAAAAATATTAAACTATATTAAAAAAAAAGTATTAATATTGAATTATTAAAAAAAGTATTAATGTTAGATTACATTAAAATATAATAAAATTAAAATTAAAATATAATAAAGTATGATAAAATTTAATTCAATTTCTCATTCTAGTCAAACTAGCCGTTATTTTACAACGGCTAGTTGGAACTTTCCTTATCTTGTTAAACAGGTTTCTTGATCAGATTTCTCATCTTGTCCTTATGATGAACCACACTGGCTGGTTCGAAATGCGTCGACAAAATTTTCTTACATGTGATTTTCACCGAAAGTTCTTATACACAATTTATGGATCACAGAAGCCAAATTCCTAATTTTGAATGATGTTCTTTACATTCCAAAATTCCAAATGAATTGATTATCTCTTGTAAAAATAAGATAGTAGGGACATTCCATTCACATATTTGATGGTAAAGTGGAAATTCGAATAGCAACTAACAATAAAATTGTAATGACTAGTGTGGAAGAAGATAAATTGTTGAAGTTAAAAGGTATGTCATTTGTTGCATTGAACATTAATATTTGGTTCAACAAAATGATACTTTATCATCATCTTTATTGTGGCATGCACACTTCAGCCATATTAATTATGAAAGTATCAAAATTATGAGACAACAGGGGATTAAAGGACTTCCAACAATTCTAAGAAAATTGACCCCATGTAATGCTTGTATATTTGGCAAGCATCACAAACAGTCTTTTTAGAATTCTACTTCTAGAGTTACAAGGAAATTAAGTCTCATACACTCTGATTTATGTGGACCTAAACCAGTACCAACTGCTAATGGAAATAAATACATACTGACTTTTATTGATGATTATTCAAGCATGTGTTGGGTTTATTTTCTTAAAGAAAAATCACAAGTTTTTGATGTGTTTAAAAATTTTCATCCTTGATTACAAATGAAGCTCAACTTAATATTGGTACTATAAGAACTGATAATGGGGGAGAATATACTTCACATGTTTTTGAAAAATATTTGCAAGAGAATGACATCAAACACCAAACCACTATACCATATAATCCACAAAAAAATGTTGTTGCAGAACGAATGAACTGGACATTTCTTAATATGGTAAGGTCAATGATGTTTTTTAAGAATGTAAAATTGATGTTTTGGGGAGAAGCAGTGCTCTATGCAAAATATATTAGAAATTGGTGCCCTTCCTTTGTCATCAAAAACATAACTCCATATGAAATGTGGTATAATCGTCTTCCAATTGTTGAACCTTTAAGAATTTTTGGTTCTCAATGTTATGCATTGATTCCTAAACAACAAAGAAATAATTTTAGAATGAATACTTTTGTGATCCATAAAGTAGATAAATTTCTTTCGGATTAATCACATCGTTAGGATTTGGTCAATGTTTCAAACCAACTAATGTGGTTCATCCTCACGACAAGGTGAAAAAGTCCATGGATCTCATTGAATAAATAGTGTGGATCCACACTATTTATTCAATGAGATCCATAGAATTTTTCACCTTGTCCTGAGGATGAACCACATTAGTTGGTTCGAAACGTCGACCAAATCCTAATTATGTGATTAATCCGAAATACATTTATCAATAAAGAAATAAGTTGAGTGAAAGAAGCAGAAAACACATATTTTTGGGGTATTCGATGACTTCTAAGGCATATCTATTGTATGATGAAGAAAAAAAGAAGTTTATTTTGTCAAGAGATGTATTTTTTCTTGAATTTGATAAATATGCCCTCACTGTTGATAGATAACTTAGTTGGACAGAAAATTTTGTGCCTCAAAAGTTTTAGTATAAATCAGATAATATTCTTCCACATCCTGAAGAGGGGGATTCCTATATTAGATCAGTCTGTGGATTTTTCTTCTCTCAATAATGATAATTTTATTGCTAAAGAGAAATTGGTTGAAGATAATTTTGTTGCTGAAGTAAAATTGGTTGATGCAAGCGTTTCTATAGAGATGATAGGGACAAAGACGAAAAGAACTAAGACATATGAAGAAGATGAGAAACTTCCTACACAACCTTTACGAAGATAAAATTGTATTATAATATTTTCAAAGAAGTATGACGAGTTTAAGACAGGAAGTTCCTCAGGTAATTATTCTCATTGTGAATTTAATTTTCCTGTGGATTGTGAACCTACTTGTTTCGAAGAAGCTACTAGTTATGATTAGTGGGAAGATGTAATGCAAAAGGAATATCATGCTCTCATAAAAAATGACACATGGAGGTTGGTGGTTCCTTTTGTTGGCGTCAAACCTATTGGTTGCAAATGGATTTATAAAACTAAGTATAAATTTGATGGTTCACTTGATAAGCAAAAGGAAATACTTGTAGCAAAGGGATATGCACAAAAAGAGGGTATTGAATATACAGAAACATTTACTGCTACATCTAAATGGGGCACTATTAGATATTTGTTTGCTATTGCAACTTAGAAATAATGGAAAATTCATCATATCGATGTTAAAACTGCCTTTTTAAATGGATATTTGAAAGAAGATGTTTAAAGGTTTCAACTAGAGGGTTCTTCTAGTTAAAGTGAAAGAGAAAAAGATATGAAAACTAATGAAGTCTTTGTATGGCTCGAAACAAGCGCCACATGCATGGTATGAGAAACTAAGCATGAACATATTCTTAAGTTAAATTATAAGCATTTTGACCTAGATGATGCAGCTCTTTTCGTTAAAAAAGTTAGAAGATCAATTGTATATGTTGATGATTTGATGATCACAGGAAACAATGATCAATATATATATATATATATATATATATATATATATATATTAAGAAGGAACTGAAAAAGGTTTTTGATATAACAGATTTACGTTTACTTCATTATTATTTTGGAATTGAAGTTGACCAAAAGCCACAACATATTTTCATCTCTCAAAAGAAATATGTTGGAAGGTTATTGAACATATATAGTATGATGGATTGTAATCCTATTGCTACTACAATGGAGCAGAATTTGAAACTCACTTCATAAGAAGACAAGCCATTTGAAGATCCAACAAAGTACAAACAACTTGTTGGAAGTTTGATTTACTTATCTATTATTCGCCCTAATATAACCTTTGTTGTTGGAGTACTTTCTAGATTTATGCATCATCCTTGTGAGGGGAATTGGGTAGCAGCAAAAAGAGTTATGAAATATTTAAAAGGAACCCAAATTTATGACGTCAAATATTATAAAGTTTTAGACTTCCATCTTGTTGGTTATTTAGATTTAGATTTTGATGGAGATATGGAGAATGAAGTCTCTACTTCTAGTTATTTGATGAATCTTGGATCAACAACCATCAGTTGGATATCATGCGAGCAATATATTCTTGTTGATTCTACCACCGAAGTCGAATATGCTGCAGCAACTCAAGCCACTAAGGAAATCATTGGCTTCGGAAAGTACTTGAATATTTGCAGGATAAATAAAAAGCTTCAACTCCTCAATTTGTCGACAAATCTTATGCAATTAAATTGTCTAAGAATCCAAAGTTTCATGATTGAACCAAACATATCAACATCAAGTATCATTTGAATCGACATCATGTAGAGGCCAAAACAATTCATCTCACACACTGTCCAACTTCAGAAAAAATTGCAAATATCTTTACCAAAGCATTGGGGTGTGAAAAGTTTGAAAATTTTAGATCTTTACTTGGTATGTGAGATGTCCCTTCAGATTAAGAGGGGAAATGTTGTAATCCTTCAGGATTTTGTATATAGTTATGATTATGCATATAGTTATAGATTAGGTATTTCGAGTTATTTATAGTTATGAAGACATAACTGTCTCTTTCAATTATAAATGTAACCTTTAGTGATTAATAATGCATCCAATAATACTGTATTTACATTAGGGAATTCTCAAGATTCATGTAACAACAATAGACTTATACATTATTACACTAAGTGCTAAGTGCTATTATTGATGTGGTTAGGCTACATGAAGGTGCTATTGAGTGTATTAATAAAGTGAATTTACTCTAATATTTTTTTTTTTTTATTGTTATCATTGTAAGTGTTAGGTCTCATCATAACTCCTGAGTTACCGAGGATCAAATATCTCAAGATACAAACCTCTTTTTGAGTGCAAAAATTGAGGAAAGGTTTGCACTTCCCTCAAGTTTTGTACTTCTGGAGATTTGATTCTTATAGGTTATTAGTAAATTTGAAGTTAACATAAATCTATGTTGGTTTTGAGCAAAACACTAATAAAATGTTTTAACTATTTTTTATTTTCACTAGTCTTATATAATATATACATAGTTGACATTGAAATATTTTTTTATGAGTCTTCACATTCTTCACATTAAAATTTTAATACATGCGCCCCTCATATTTGGAAGTAGAATATATATATATATATATATATATATATATATATATATATATATAGCAATTGCACCACATGTTGCAAAGGAAACGTCGTAAGGTTGTGGTATATGAAGGAATAACATATAAGAAAGAAGAGGTAGTAGGAACTTTCTAGGCTCGAATTGATCCTCCAGAATAAGGGGTGGAGAATTATGTTTACTGGACCTGAAATCAAAATATCCATATTGGGTAATTGATGTGGAACAACTTCTTTGTTATTAATTACGTGTAAGATGTGCTTTTTCATAATGGATGAGACATTTTGGCCAAAGTACTGAGCACCTCTATATGATGAAATCTGCATGTTTATTCTTTTTTTTCTGCATGAAGGATGCACTTGGTTTTTATGACCAAGTTGGGCAGACTTCACCCTTCCACGAAATTATTTTCTTCTATCACATTCGCAATGTTGAACTCCTCTAATACTACTCCTAGAACTTTGACTCTGCTCTACAGTTAGAATTATTTAATGGAATAAAAATGTATCACTATGACATGTTGTACTTCATAAGAGACTACTAATAAGCTTAAATATGATAAATCCACCTTCACCTGTCATTTGAACATAGAGCATAGAGTTATCTTAATCGTCAATTTATGGATAAGAGACATTTGGGCCCTTTTTAACCCTTGGGGATGATTAATTAATCTCAGTTCATATAATTTATATTAATAAATTATCTACAATCATATTTACAAAATTCCTCTTTGAACTACCAATATTCCACTTCTTTTTGAACTTTTCACCTTAGTCAGAATAACAAACATCATGAAGACCCAAAATTAAGAAGAAAAAATCAGCTGATAATCAGGGAATCTAGCAACTTCTTTAAGGATCATAATTTAAGACTTCAGTGCCTTTTAAATACCATTATTTTCCCATCAAATAAAAAGAAAAAATCAAATTTTGTAGTGACAAGAATGGGAACAAATTTTAAATGTAATAACTCCCTTCCCTAGTGATAATTCATTTTTATTTTGAAATGAAATTATTTTCCTAATCTTTTAAATAATAGATTCCTCCCCAAGTCACCCTTTAGAGAATTTTTTTCAACTCATTGCAATAGGTAAGTGTCTTTTGTCTAGTATTTTTTGAGTCATTGAATATAAGGGCAAAGGTAAAGAGACTACTAGACAAAAAAGAGCAGAGTGATAATCTCTTCTAATTTTCTCATGTGGGCCTTCTTCAATTGATGAGGTAGTAGGAAATTTCTCCTCCAGAATAAGCGGTGGAGAATTATGTTGAGTGAACTACTACTCATGTAAATTTGACTCCTCCTTACAATTGGAATGTTTCTCTTCCCATAACTCTATCTCGGGTTATAATTCTAGCTTTCTCTTATTTATGAATAGATTGTCTCTATATCACTATTGTCTATCTCTTTTTGAGCACTTGCTTGAATCAATGAGATAATGTAGCTCATCTGGATTCCAAAATCCTTGAGTAACCCATTTTCTGAAGAGTCCTCTTCTGTTTTTAATTCTGATATTTGGTTCTCCATAGCCTTGTCAACGTCATTTTCTTCTAAAGAATCATACATTCTTGATAATTATCCATTGTCTTGCTTTTCTTTTTCCATATACTTCAGATCTAAATCAATGGAACATGAGATAAAGTTCGTCACATTTTCAAAATTCCAAGATTTTTCATTGCACTTCTCATGTGTATCATGGAAAATGGATTCCATACATTCAAAGTTATGCCCTTTTAGGGCTTTTTGTAAGGTTGGAAGCTTCTCTTCACCATGTCTTCACCATGTCTCATTTCTTCTGTATCCTTGACTTTGATACAAACAATTGTTACTGACCCCTTTAAAGGTAAATTTAGTGTTATTTAAGAAATGAGAATTATGAACATTCATCATTATTGTTCAAGATGAATCATGTCCTCTGAAATAATTTGGAAATTTAAAAAAGATCACATATTTAAAAAAAAATCATTATTAATTTATTTTTTTATATATTAAAAAATAATACTCATGAACTATAAAACAATTGTACTTGTAACATAAATAATATATAAAAAAAAAACCATGTTTTTTTGGAATAATAAAATAGTAGTAACAAAAATAATACAGAAGAAGAAAAACTATGTAGATCTGGATGTATGAAAAATTAGATACATTTATTATTATTTTATTTTATTGTTTTTTATTTTTTATTGTATTTTGACCTACTTAAAATGTTCATTACATTATGTCAATATTTTTATTTAATAAACTAACATTACAAAAAACATATATAAAAATATTTACTTGATCTAATGGCCTAAAACATTTCAATAGTCTAACATTTGATCTAATGACTCAAACATGGACACAGTGACAACTAGGGGATTTGTTTTCAAATAGTGATGCCTTACAGCGTAAATATTATATATCACTCCATATTAAGAATGAAATAATTACACATCTCCATTATAATGGAAAGAAAAAATATAACAAATTTTTTAAATTTAAATTACTTTAGTTTAAAATTAAGTTAAAGGGTGTAGAGCTAAATTTAAGCCACATGTTAAGTGTGTCAATTATATTACGACTCAAATAACCTATTAAATAAATTATGTTATTTAATATAATCATTAAAATATTTTGTTTATGATTGACACTAAATTTTTGTTATATATATATATATATATATATATATATATATATATATATATATATATGAATTAAATATCATATAATATTAGTAATAATATTTTTACATGTTATTTGTCAACTCCATATTAAATAGTGAGGCAATTACATATCTTGATATAAAACAGAAATTTGTTTATTTATTTATTTTACTTTCAATTATTTTATCTTTATATAAAATTAATGTAAAATTAAGATAAAAATTGAACTATTTTTTATATAAACACTATTAAATTTTGTTGTTATTATTATTTTTAATTTGTTGATATAAATATTATTTTATTATTTTTATTATAACATTATAAAATAACATTTTTCTTATATAAAATTATAAAAATAAATAATAATAATATTTATTTTTATTATTTTTTAAAATTTAATATACAATAATTAGCCAAAATAAAATATTGAGACAAAAATAATAGATCTCTCTACCAATTATAAAACTTTATTTAAACTAAAAAATATTAATTCAATGTTTAGTTTGTTTTCTAGTTAAGATAGGTGAAGTGTTCACCATAAACTTTTAATTTTAAAATATATTATAAATAATTATTTTATTATCAATTGTACTTTATTTATCTATTAGTATATTCGATAGAGAAATTGATGGGAAAATTTGCTATTTACCCATAAAATAGAGTTCAAAATTAATCAAGGGGCATTGACATTAAAGCAAAATTATTATAATTAATTATTTTATTATCAATTAAATTATATTATCAAAAAATTTAAATCATTTTATTCAATTTGATGGGAAAAATTGCGATTTACCCATAAAATAGGGTTAAAAATTACTCACGGCAGCATGTGAAAAGGGAAATTTCAACCCTAGTTTTTTTTCATCGGAATGGACGAATGGGAAGGAGTGCGGGTTTGAAGGTTTCAAAGGGATGGCCACTCAGTTAAAACAGAATTCCACCCTGCTGTCCTAGTCTAGCACTAAAGGTCGCGGGATCGAAACACTGTAGAGGTGGAAATTCGTTGCAAGCTTGAACAACCACGTCGCACACATTTGACTTTTGCTGCTTAAGGATGAGGCCGCACAAATAATTCTTGAACTCCAATTGCTGAGGATTTCACGCTGCAAAAGGCCTCCTATTATCCAAACAAGCTTCAAATTCTTCTGTATTGGCAAGGGAAAGAAAGCTGTAGAAGTCTTACAGAGAGACATCACGGGTGCCAAGAGCAGCTGTAGTTGCTTCGGCTCTACCATGGGAACCGAGGCCAGCAACGTGGTGTCTGAGTCAGAATCCTTGTGGCCTAAGTTCAAAAGGCGGATTAAATGGAAAGGCAAAAACCAGGCTTCCATGCCAAGCCCTTTCTCAAAATACGCTGTCGAGATTGCCCCTAATCGGGGTATCGGCGGGAAATCGGAGGGTTCAGTGACGATTGTTTCGATTTCTCATGACGGAGAATTGATTCCTGTAGTTCTGTCACCTGCCAGGAAATCAATTTCCAATGATCAACAGCCGTCCAAGAAGAAGAAGAAGAAGCCACGGAATTTCGATGCAGCAGAGATTAAGGCGAAGTCACACGATGCAGCTGACATTTCTATGAAATCACGCGAATTAGAAGTTCGCTCTGAAGAACAAGTTCCAAAGAAATTTTCCAAGAAAGAGGAAAAGGTTGGCGTGAGAAAAGCGAATCAGCGGTCGTGGGTTCGAATCCGCAAAGCCTTTATGTTCCCAAAGGTAAGTAAGCACTTAGGCTTCGATTTTTATTATTTAACCTATGTCAGCGGTTATGTGTGTTGGATATATTTAATTGGAAGGAATGCGAAACTGATATTTTCGCTGCCTTCCTTTTTTGTTTGTCAGGTGCCTGATTTGCATCAAAATAGCCAAGCTGGGCTAAAGGTTTCACAAGGCTCTCTCTGTGGAGGCCACGCAAAGAATACGGAAGCGCCAGCAATCGAGCAAGGCAAAGCACAAGAGATCCGTCTGGAAAATGAGCTGCCAGATTTGATCCCGGCACCAATGGACAAAGCATCAAAGTCTGCTAGCATCTCCGCGGAAGTAGATTCTGAGGGCGGCCAGGAGTTGAAATCTATTGGTTTTCACAGGAAGGTGAGTTCTCATGCCAGTATGCCTAACAACCCTTTCAAACGTCAGGGGATCGAATCTGCTGATTCCCTCTCCTTAGCATCCTTGTGTCCGCAGTTTCCATGCCCAAACATGAGTGTGATGCCAAATAGTCCTAAACCTAATTCGCAGCCTAGGAAGCTTAATATGTCGGCAAAAGGAAAGGGAACCCTAACCCGAACCAGTACAAAGTCTTTAGGGCGAGCAACCGGTGAATGCGAAGGATCTGTTAAGGCTATGAATTTATGGGTTATTATTATAATTATAGGAAGCCTGGTAGTGTTGTCAAACAGGCTGTTAGCCATTCTGTGTACTTCTTTATGGTGGTATTTACTTCCCAGCCTGCTGAAAAGAAAATAGTGTCGGATCTACTCTTCCCAGCAGCGGTAGATGTTAATATTAGTAGATCTTAAAGATCTGAAACAAAGAAAACATAAGAGGAATCGGGGCGCCGCCAGCGCCCGCAATTCACTTGGGTAAGTATAGAAAAAAGGGTTCGTTGCACAGGAACATGAATAATAAAGATCGTTGTAGATTTTATGATCGAGGAGCAGCCATTTGAATTTCAAAGGAATGATCTCATGTCTCGCTTGTCCGGCCCTCAAAATAATTCTTATTCTATTTTGAAGCTTGTTGTGTATAATACGCGTACGCTGCATTTTCTTGTACGAGAGGAACATGTTTTTGTAAAATCTGAACCATTTATTTATCCTTTGAATTGTATTTTATGTCAGTTTGATTTGCACCTATGTATCTTCTTATGTAACATTGTATTTGTAATCCTTGTTTCACAGTATTGTAGGGTTAATTCGTTATAAAAATGAGATGTGTGTATAGTTTAATGTTAGAATTTCTTGATTTATTAAGGCAGTTTAGCAAGTCAATTTATTTAGAGCATTTATTTCTTTTTACAATAGAAATAAGATTTTGATATAGTTTAATGCTCAATTTCGTGGATCTATTAAGTTAATCTATCTATAGCAAACCAATTAGCCTATAGCTATCTTGAAACACTTACTTCCCTTCTTTTTTGACCATAAAAACAAGATTTTGAAGAATCAAACTTAGATGACCTTATTGGTCTTAAGAGCAGTAAGCATCATTAAATATTAAATATTATATTATTCTTATTGAAATAAGAAAATTAATTATTATATATTTCTTATTGTAATAACAAGATAAACAAATAGTATTTAATATTTATGGTTTTTTAATTTTAGAATAAACTTTTATATTTTATTATATATTGGATATGATACATTTGAGTAGACCTAGTGGTTAAGAGTATGTGTTTCTTCCTTAGAGGTCATAGGTTCAAAATCAGAAGTTTTTCTAGTTAGAGTATTTATGTTTTAATCAAAATTGTTAAACTTAAATGGATCCCTTGTCCCACAAACAAAGTGATCTCATACACCAATTTAATGTATAAAATTAAATAATAATTATTATAATAAAATTTTATAATTTTACAATTTTTAATATTATAAATAAATTTATAAATTTATTTATATTAAAATAATATTATAAATTTATTTATATTAAAATAATATTATCAAATTAAATTTTAATTTTAATCAAAAAAATAATCATTTAAAATTAAAATTAAACATTGAAAATAAATTAATTAATATAAATTAATAAAAAATATTTTAACCACAATTTAATTGGTAATGATTCTAAATATAAAATATTATGTACTAGAAAGTTTGAAATACAAATTCAATATTCCGTAATAGTATACACGAAAACAACAATCTCAATGATCACTCAATTCTAGAGGAATATTGAAGTTTTTGAATATTAAAAACTCTATTCATCTAAGTCAATCATAGACATTTAAATTTAAAATAAATGTTTTTAACTTTTTTAATTATTTAATGTTTAAAATGTTTTTTTTTTTAATTTAGTAAAATAATTTTTTATTAAATTATAATTTTTTTTTTATTTAACATATTTTTGAAACACAAATAAATTCAGCACAATGATAAACTTTAAAATCACTCAAATTATATAAAATTCTTAACTCAAAACTATAATTCCTACAAATACCTCTCAAATTTTAAATAAGAAAAAAAAAATCAGCAAACATATCAGTTAGAATATACCTTTTTTGAATCACCCCCGCGAAATTCGGAACTCCTCATCATGAAGTACACGGAGGTTTAAAAGGTCGTACTGACTTTAGGCTGTCGTATTAGAGACATACAAACTGAGGCGGTCTGCTCGCCATGAGACATTCACGGACCGATCATGTTGGAAAAGTCTACATAGGTGGAAGAATTTGAATAAAAGTGATTAGAATTTGAGCTAAAATATTTTATGATAAGTGAAATAGATTTAATATTATTAAAAATTTCATCAAAAATATTAGATGTCTAAAATCTTAAAATTTAATCTTTAAAAAGGTAGATTTTCAAAAATCTCTACCAAATTTTATTAAAATCTTACCTCAATTTAAAAAAACAAACTAATTAAAAAAAACCAAAGTAATTAAACTACGGTATATCTACGTGTCGCATACTTTCGCAGTAAAATAGATCAGATTCTCAGACTATAACTATATCATCCACATTATTTATTTTAGCTATTTACGAGTTAATAAAAAGAAGTATACGGAATATACCACTTTATCTGGTCCAGTGACTAACTATATCATCCACATTAGTTTTTTTTTTAACTATTTACGAGTTAATAAAAAGAAGTATACGGAATATGCCACTTTATCTGGTCCATTAACTAACCATATCATCCAAATTAAAACTATCTCATCCACATTATTTTATTTAACTATTTACGAGTTAATAAAAAGAAGTATACGGAATATGCCACTTTATCTGGTCCAGTAACTAACCATATAATCCAATGCAATTCTATTTGGTTAAATTTTATTTGAAATCTAATAAAAAAATTAATAAAAATATATTTTAAAGAGTTAAATTTATATATATATTAAATTTAAATACTATATAAAAAATATTAAATATTAATTTTTTTAAAATTCAAATGTAATTTAAATTATAAAACATTACAATTTTAAACATAACTGTTTGTTTGACTGGGAAACTCTCCTCTCGTTTCAAGTTTCGTGCATTGATTCCTGAATTCCTTCGGTGACAGTGATGGAATTTTGTGTATTCCTTTACGCGTAAGGATGGGAAGTTAGATATCACCGAATTAAAGAGTCTTGACTAACTACGCGGCAGGATGAAAGTTGGATTTCGCTAAATTAAGAAAACTTTCACCATTCCTTGTCATTGCGCAAAACGATGGAAGATTGGATTTCACCAAATGAAAAAGTGGATGGAATTTTTTTTTGTTTCGTTGGAAATTTTGTTAAATAAGTTTATTTGATTAATTAGATTATTGTTTAAATTGGTTTATGTTGAGAGGTTTGTTGACTCATTAATTTCATTACACATTTAAGATATTATAATTTGTTTTGGTATGTTAGATATTATATTACATATGATTACATTGTTGAGTCAAAGAGGACTTGAATCCAAAACCTTGGGGGACTAAAGTTCTTGCTCAGAGGACCATAGCTAGTGGGGATGTCTCAAGTGAGCTAAGATATTATAACTTAAATACTAATGAAAATGGTAAATGGGTAAATTTCATGACTAGGACCCATTGCCCATAATTTCGAGGAATTGGCAGAAATGTAATGAAACATAGAGAAAATTATACCAATGCAAATTATTGAACAAAAACTTGGTTGGAATCCTACTAGCCATGATAGACATTTCGTCAAACATGTCACAAATATGTATTTTATAGGTTTAAACAACATATCTGAGCATAAAAGTCTCATACTTATTCAAGAATCGTTAAGAAGCATTGGTGCCTTAGCGCACTGGGAGAAATTAGCGCTCTTTTCCAAAGATGAAGTCATCTTCCTCCTAAAGCAGTGCAAGGAAATGGTCAATAAGCTTAAGGAGTGGGCTGAAAAGTTAAGAATTGCAAAAGTTGTGAAAAATCATAAGGAGAGGAATCAAGCAATGAAACATGTGAAGGAACTGCAAGGAGAGGTTAAGTTGTTGCAGCAAGAAAAGGAGCTCATTTATGAGATCATTAATGGATTATTTTGCGGTAGAATTCCTTCTCCTTCTTATCTTTTATATTTGCAAAAAAAACATTATATCTTCCAACTAACAACCCTAAAGGAAAGGAGACCATATAACATAAGGGAGATACACGACTTCCTGGAAACATTTGAAAGTGTTAATTTCTCATAACAACATTTGTTGTGTGAGTTTTACCTGCATGATATTGCTTCATTTTGGGGCAAATCATTCAATCTGACACCCTATGTGGGAGATGTACAACTCAAGGTTTTTGTTTATTTTATGCAAAAATAGATAGGTTGGAAAGTTTCCCATCATACAATAACATCTAATGAAGAACGAGTAGAATTATTTATCAAAGAAGAAATTGGTTTAGCTAAATTTGTTTCACACAAATACAATAAAATATGGCAGTCCCCAGCCACTAAGACATTGTTTATGGATTTTGGAAAAAAGAATGACTTATATGCAAGACCCAAGTTTAGGCTCAGAAGCCAACGAGGTCCCATTGTAGTCTAGGACAACATTGGAATTTTCACCTTGCTCAAGGGAAAGCAAGGAGTCTCACCCAAGGCATCTCATGACCTTACTGAAGTAAGAGAAATAGAACCATGATGTTCATATCCACATTATCATCTAATATCTAGTGTAAATACACCACAACCATGCATAGACTACTCTTATCATAAATTACACAAATAAAGGACCGATTCCATCAAATACACCAATATGCGTTATAAGAAAATTTTAATTATTCATCTATAGATTCATACATAGGAATACATACGCACAAGACACACTGAAGGCCACAATATCTCCATATATTAGATTCTACAATAGTACATTACATCAGAGGTCAAATTCTCCACAGAAATCTGCCAACTACTTAGAACCCAAAATATAGCACTAGCTGACCCGATGTTGTCTCTTTTCTGCCATCGTCTATGGCTGGATTTGGATGCACTTCTAACCACTTAATGAACCATCGTATAGATATTTCCTAGAGCATAGTCTAAAATTCAATTAACTTTGTTAAGAGGGGGGCAGGGGGGGAGGGGAGGGGGTGAATCAATACTTAGAGCTTACTGAAAATATTTTAACTTTATCTTTATAGAATTCCATACGCTGCTTTGATGAACCCAACTCGCATATACACGTGCATATAATAAAAGAAACTAGCGTATACTGATATAATTTTGTAGATTAAAAAATTTTCAGGAACAATCTTTAAGTCAGTTTACCATTCAAACATCTATTAGATAATTAGTAATTAATTTAATTTTTAATCAAGTAATCATTTAAAATTAAAATTAAACAATAATATATTTGAAAAATAAATAAATTAATATAAATTAATTAAAAAAAATTAATTAAAAATATTTTAACCACAATTTAATTGGTAATGATTCTAAATATAAAATATTATGTACTAGGAAGTTTGAAATACAAATTCAATATTCCGTAATAGTATACATGAAAACAACAATCTCAATGTCAAATTTTATATAAAGAAAAAAAAAACAAAAAATCAGCAAACATATCAGTTAGAATACACCTTTTTTGAATCAGCCCCGCGAAATTCGGAACTCCTCATCATGAAGTACATGGAGGTTTAAAAGGTCGTACTGAATTTTGGCTATCGTATTAGAGACATACAAACTGAGGCGGTCTGCTCGCCATGAGACACTCACGGACCGAGTCATGTTGGAAACGTCTACATAGGTGGAAGAATTTAAATAAAAGTGATTAGAATTTGAGCAAAAATATTTTAAAATATTTTATGATAATTGAAATAGATTTAATATTAATAAAAATTTCATCAAAAATATTAGATGTCTAAAGATTTTAATCTTTATAAAGTAGATTTTCAAAAATCTCTACCAAATTATTGTTATAAGATCTCTCTTGAGCCAATTTTCTATGGAAGACTTACGCTGCGCTGCGAACGTGACCTAGTTGCGCCAC